>BQNB010194209.1:0-11471 GCA_026074375.1 Tanacetum coccineum
CTTTTGGGTTTAAGGTCAAACCTACGAGCTCACCAACATTATTGTTGACGTTTTCGAGTATCATTTTCAGGTGAAGTGAAAGAAGAGTAGTTTGGTGATTGATAGCAGACTTAGAAGTATCCGGTGTGGAATTTCATTTGAAGTCTTTCTTGCTTGTTGTTTGATTTTAGTTTCGGATGTTTTGGAATAAGTTTGGATTATGGTCCCCTGTGTAGGCATTTGAATAATTATAAGAGATTGTGGATTTTAGTTGCAATTTGGGACATCACTTGAGTTTTTTCAAGGTTGATAGTCTTCATAGCACTTAGAGTTTATGCAATGTAGTTTTATCTATTTTGTATCTTGTGTTATGATTGATCATTATGTTGCATTCTCGAGTTTCCGCCATTGTCGAGGTGTGACAGATTGGTAATCAGAGCCAAGGTTATAGAGAACTAGGTGGTTTGGCCTAGACTATAACCTAAGATTCGTCGTCTAGTTGCGTATAGGATCTATGTGCGCGATGTTCCACTTTTGTGTGCCTTTGTGTGTTCGCGGTTTGGTGCCTTAGTTATGTCAGTCATTGAAATGGGTAGGCTCAATATTGGATATGAATGGGAAAGGATGCGTATCACAACTCACTTATACTTAATTATGTTGTTCACACAAATCGATGTTGACATCGTAGGGTGGAGTTACGTGTATATCTGATTATATAGATATTCTATATATATGTGTGAGTATTCCCACTTACCTAACGTTGCCCATGTTCTCCCTCGTATGGATAATGCCACCAAGAATGAGGACCCGAAGTGATGGTCGGCTTGCTGCCGAATCATTATGAGGGGGAACGGGTGTACGAGGTAGAAGACCTAAGGAAGGTAATGATGAGCGTGTTGATGAATTGAATGGTCAAGGAAATGACCAGGGTTTGGGAGCTAATAGGGGTGTAGAGGGAGTCAATGAGTATGTAGAGGGAGCCAATAGGGGTGCACCCGACTTCTCAACGATCATTGCCCAGCAAATGTAGAACCTCTTACCCGCCATGTTGGCTCAGGTTAGTTACCGAGGAAATGTTGGTAATCAGAATGGTAATGTGGTTAATGAGAATATTCAGGAGAATGTGGGGAATGTGTTAGTAAATGGCAACCGGGTAGGTTGTTCATATAAGGAGTTCTTAGCTTGTAACCCTAAGGAATATGATGGTAAGGGAGGTGTTGTAGTTCTTACTTCTTGGATTGAGAAAATGGAGAATGTACAGGATATGAGTGGTTGTAGTAATAACCAAAAAGTGAAATACACTGCTGGTTCATTTGTGGGTAAGGCTTTACCATGGTGGAACTCTCAGATCCGCACACTAAGCCAGGAAGTTGCTGTTAGTATGTCATAGAATGACTTTAAGTTTATGATGATACAAGAGTTTTGTCCTATTCATGAGTTGGCGAGGATAGTTCCTCACTTGGTAACTCATGAGAGTAGGATGATTAAAAGGTATGTGTATGGCCTTACTTCACAAATCCGTAGGATGGTGGCAGCAACGGAGCCAAAGACTATGCAGAAGGCAGTGTAGATTTCTGGTGCACTGACCGATGAGTCTGTGAGAAATGGATCAATTAAGAAAGTTGAGAAAAGAGGAAATGTAAAAGAAACTAGCAAGGATAAGAATGGTAGGGATGACAATAAGAGGACTAGGACTAGGAATGTTTTTGCTACTACTGTAAACCCTGTAGGAAGAGAGAATATGGGTACTTGGTCCAAGTGTACTACCTGCAACTCTTACCATGCACCCGAAGGGCCTTGTCGCACATGCTTCAACTGTAACGCTCGGGTTATTTAGCAAAGGATTGTAGAGGTGTGCCAAGGAATGTGAATCCAGTCAATGCTAGAAACCCAACTGTTAGAGCATGTTATGAGTGTGGTAGTACTAACCATGTCAGGTCAGCTTGCCCTAGATTGAATGGAGCACAAGAATCGGAAGGAAATCGTCCAAATCAAGTTGCTGCTAATAACGGGGGTCAAGGTCATGGAAACTAAGGGAACCAGGCTAGGGGTAGGGCATTCATGTTGGGAGCAGAGGAAGCTCGCCAGGATCCGAACATTGTGACAAGTATGTTTACTTTGAACGATCATTTTTCCACTACCTTATTTGACTCTGGTGCCGACTATAGTTTTGTTTCTACTACTTATACACCTTTGTTAGGCTTAGAGCCTAGCGACTTAGGTTTCAGATATGAGATTGAGATAGCTAGCGGGCAACTAGTAGAGATTAATAAGGTTATTAAGGGTTGTAAACTAGAAATCAAGGGTCATGTCTTTGACATCGATTTGAAACCTTTTGGGCATGGAAGTTTTGATATGATTATAGGTATGGACTGGTTGTCTAATTATAAGGCTGAAATAATTTGCCTTGAGAAGGTAGTGAGGATACCACTACCAGATGGCAAGGTTCTTAGAGTAGTATGAGAGAGTCCAGAAGAGAAATTGAGATTGTTGATGAGTGCTAAGGCTAGTGATAAGAAACAAGAAGAGATTGTTGTGGTTAGAGATTTTCCTGAGGTATTCCCGGATGATCCATCTGGATTACCGCCTATACAGGAAATTGAGTTTCAAATTGAGTAAATCCCTGGAGCAACGTCGGTAGCAAAGTCTCCCTATCGTTTGGCACCTTTTGAAATGGAGGAGTTGTCTGGACAACTCAAGGAACTCCAAGACAAAGGTTTCATTCGACCAAGTTCATCGCCTTGGGGAGCGCCGGTATTGTTTGTTAAGAAAAAGGATGGTTCTTTTAGGATGTGCATTGATTATAAAGAATTGAAAAAGTTGACTGTTAAGAATCGTTATCCACTTCCTAGAATTGATGATCTATTTGATCAACTGCAAGGGTCGCAGTTTTTCTAGAAGATAGATCTTAGGTCTAGATACCATCAGCTGAGAGTGCATGAGGATTACATACCAAAGACTACGTTTAGAACTCATTATGGACATTTTGAGTTCACTGAAATGCCCTTTGGTCTGACTAATGCACCAGCAATATTTATGGATTTAATGAATGGAGTTTGTAGGTCGTATCTTGATAAGTTTGTAATAATGTTTATAGGCGATATCTTAATCTACTCTAAGACTCAAGAGGAGCATGTAGAACATTCAAGGTTAGTCTTGGAACTTCTCAAAAAGGAGAAATTGTATGCTAAGTTTTCTACATGTGAATTCTAGCTAAGAGAAGTGCAGTTTCTTGGGCATGTGATAAATGGTAATGGAATTCATGTGGACCCTAGTAAGATTGAATCTCCTAAGAATTAGAAAGCCCCTAGAACTCTGACTGAGGTTCATTCATTCTTAGGATTGGCTGGGTATTACCGTAGGTTCATTAAGAACTTCTCTAAGATAGCTAAGTCCCTTACTATCTTAACCCAGAAGAGTAAGACTTTCTATTGGGGTGAGGAACAGGAATTGGCATTTCACACCTTAAAGGATAAGTTGTGTAATGCGCCTGTTCTAGCTCTCCTCGATAGACCGAAAGACTTTGTAGTATATTGTGATACGTCCGGGATAGGACAAGGCTGTGTGTTAATGCAAAGATGTAAAGTGATAGCCTATGTGTTTAGGCAGTTGAAAATTCATGAGAAGAATTATGCTACCCATGATTTAGAGTTGGGTGCGATTGTGTTTGCACTTAAGATCTGGAGACATTATCTGTATGGGATAAAGAGTGTCATCTATACGGACCATAAGAGTCTTCAGCATATCTTTAGTCAGAAAGAGTTGAATATGCAACAGCATCGCTGGATATAATATTTTAGTGATTATGATTGTAAAATTCGCTACCATCCTCGTAAGACCAATGTGGTGGTTGATGCCCTAAGTAGGAAGGAAAGAGTAAAGCCTAAGAGAGTTAGAGCTATGGATATGATCCTTCTGTCGAGTATCAAAGATAGGATACTTGCGGCTCAAAAGGAGGCTGCGGATGAGTTTACAGTATTACCGAAAAGTTTAGATGAGATTATAGAATAGAGAGAAGTGATGGAACTTTGTACTACCTGGATCGAATATAGGTACCTTTGAAGGGTGAGGTGAGAACCCTGATAATGGATGAAGCTCATAAGTCGAAGTACTCTGTACACCTAGGAGCTGATTAGATGTATTATGATTTGAGAGATAGGTATTGGTGGCCTGGAATAAAAAAGGATATAGCTGAGTATGTTAGTAAGTGTTTAACTTGTTTAAAGGTTTAGCGTTGAGCATTAAAGGCCAAACTGGCTTGCTCCAGCATCTTGAGATTCCCGTATGTGAAAATGGCGATGGGATAGTTTGGATTTTGTGATGGATGCGATTGACTAAGTCTGCTCATTTCCTACCTATGCGTGAGGATTATAAGATGTAAAATTTGGCTAGATTACATTTGAATGTGATAGTTGCTAGATATGGTGTGTCGATCTCGATTATATCAGATCGTGATAGTCATTTCAGATCGAGGTTTTGGCAGTCAATGCAAGAGGCATTAGGGACTCGTTTAGACATGAGTACGACTTATCACCCTCAGACCGATGGCCAAGTAAGCGTACTATTCAGACTTTGGAAGACATGCTTAGAGCGTGCGTCCTGGACTTTGGAGGAAGTTGGGATGTTCATCTTCCGTTGGTTGAGTTTTCGTATAATAATAGTCATCATCCTAGTGTGAGATGTGCTCTGTTTGAGGCATTGTATGGTAGAAAAGTGTCTGTTCGTCTGAATTATGGGTGGGAGGGGAGCGGTCTTTAGAGTGGGTGGTTTAGGGCCTTGGGGGGGGGGGGGGGGGCGTGGGGGATGGGGGGGTTAGGGTGGGGGGGTTGGCGTTTGTTGGGGGGGGCGGTACGTGCGTGGGGGGGTGGAAGGGATTGTTGTGTTGGGAGGAGGGGGGGACCGAGGGAGTAGGGGTGGGTGTTGTGCTTATTTTCTACATATGCATGAGGATTATAAAATGGAAAGGTTGGCTAGATTGTATTTGAATGAGATAGTTGATAGACATGATATGCCAATCTCGATTATATCAGATCGTGATAGTTGTTTCACATCGAGGTTTTAGCACTCAATGCAAGAGGCATTAGGGACTCGTTAGATATGAGTACGGATTATCACCCTCAGACCGATGGTCAGAGTAAGCATACTATTTAGACTTTGGAATACATGCTTAGAGCGTGTGTCCAGGACTTCAGAGGAAGTTGGGATGTTCATCTTCCGTTGGTTGAGTTTTCGTATAACGATAGTTATCATTTTAGTGTGAGATGTGCTCCGTTTGAGGCATTATATGGTAGAAAATGTCGTTTGCCAATTATGTGGGCTGAGGTTGGAGAAGGTCGATTGATAGGACCTGCGTTAGTGCAAGAGACTACTAAGAAGATCTCGCAGATTAAGGATAAACTTAAGGCTGCGCGTGATCGTTAGAAAAGTTATGCTGATAAGAGTAGGAAGCCTCTAGAGTTTAGTGTAGGTGAGTATGTCTTGCTCAAAGTGTTGCCTTGGAAAGGTGTGGTACGTTTTGGGAAGAAGGGAAAGTTAGCACCTAGGTTTGTTGGACCGTTTGAGATTATTGAGAAAGTAGGCCCTGTGGCCTATCGATTAGATTTGCCTGAGGAATTGAATGGTGTTCATGACACGTTTTATGTGTCGAACCTAAAGAAGTGTTTGGCTGGTTCAACATTGCAAGTGCCTTTAGATGAGATTCAAGTTGATGCTAAGTTGAATTTTGTGGAAGAGCCTGTGGAAATTTTGGAAAGAGAGTTTTAGAAGTTAAAGCGTAGTAGGATTGCCATCGTCAAGGTTCGGTGGAATTCAAAACGTGGCCCTGAATTCATGTGAGAATGTGAAGATCAGATGTAGTTGAAGTACTCGCATTTGTTTAGTGATGTAGTAGTTGGATTTTGGGGACGAAATTCTTTGAAGGGGGGTAGAATGTAACCTTTGCCCTTTTTGTGTTCTAAATATTTCATTTATAGTCCTTTGACTATTTGACTTTTGTTAGTTTATTTAGATTTTTGTACCATGTTGACGGTGGTGATTTTATGAGATATGTGATGAATTGTGGTTTATTGTGATTAATAATCCCTTTTGGAAGGTATTATTATGTTATGTGTATTCCGGGTTGTTTGACCCGTGAATTTTGAGAAATACCTAAAAACGAGTCTGACACGTCCGTTAATGTCCAAATGAGTTTTGAAGGGTGTAAAGTGAAAATATGTCGTGTAAATATTCTAGGTTAATGGAAAAGTATTTTTAAAGTGAATAAAAATACTTATTAACTTTGGTGTAAATTTTACGGTTGAGTTTTACGAGTATTTAAGTGATCCCGACACGAAAAGAAAGGCCCGAGACCCCATGGGATACCATGGCCGGTCAAAAGAAGACTAGGGAGACAAGGTGGCTTAATTTTAGCTAACCTTGTCCAAATTGTACATAAGATGCTTTCCTTATCCTCAGTTTAGACATAGTTCATTTTCAAAATCAAAAAAATATCCTCTCCCTTCTCTTTTGTGTTCGTCCGCACCTACAACACACACAATCTTATAATTTTTGAAGTTTGATCAGAAACATGAAGACATAAATATTTGGGGTTGATTCTAGTGTTTGGTTATTCATTTAAACAACGTTTGGGTTGTCCGGTTCGTGTCGAAATCTACAAATATGAAGATTTTCTTGTAAGTTTCTAAATTTAAATTTCGTTTGTCCTTTTGGGTTTATTTTGATGCATAGATGTTAGTTGTACAAGTTGATCGTTGTGAAAATTGATTTTTGGAAGCGAAACGAAAGAAAAAGAGGGTGTTTGGTTCGTGTAAAAAGAAAAGGAAAAAGAGGGTTTTTGTAGTTTTGATGTCGTGGTCATGATGGTTGAATAATATATGATGCTGGAATGCTTATTTTTGATAGTAGCTTGTATGGCTTATTCGGACTTATCTTTAAGTTATTTCTTGGCTTATTTGGGCTTATAGGCCACGAATGGATTCCCAAAATCAATAGGAAAGTGATTATGATTATTTTTGTGTTATGGTGTATGTTGTGGACTATTTTTGAGGCTTATGGTAGTAACCAAAATCGATACGTAGCTTAATAGCTTATTTTAAAGCTTAATATACGTATTTTGGAGTTTATGGCTCACGGCCCAATAAGTCTATTTGAGCCGCGGCTTAATGAGAGGGTTTATTGTGGTCCTGATTATTTCTACATATAAGTATATACTTATATATGTCTTAATGGACCTTTGTTGGGCCTTATAGTAGTTATGAGAATTTTGATGGACTTTTGAAAGTGGACTGTATGTACGAAGTGATATTGAACGATATTTTAAGAAAAACCTGTTGGTAAGCGTTAACGATTGAGATTTTTGAATTTTGTCAAAAAGTGTTGAGTTTGTGAAAAAAGTTGAAAATAAGGTTTGAAACCTTGGAAAACGTTGTATAAACGTACGAGTCATGTTGAAATTTCGTAAAAAGTTTATACTTAGAAAATTTCTTAAAAACATGATTTTTGATTTTAAATAATAAAATAATTAATTATTTATTTTATTTATTTAATAAATTCACTAAAAGACGAAAAATATATTTTTTCTCGAAACTTCTCTAAAGGGTTATTTGTGTAAACATTCATTTTCTACGTTGAATGGATTATTTTTGAAGTGTCTTAGGTGTACCGATTGGACTTGTCGTGATATATTTATAATTAGTAATTATAAATATTTTTTATATTACTATTATTTTCGCTAAATAGTATAAAGTATGTTATTACTCGTGGAATGAAGATTGATTGAATTGTGGAGTTAAGTCGTCAACCATCACACCACTAAATTGTTTTGGGTAATTGTACAACGCGTCTAAACTCTATGCATCAAACGTGAAGATTGTTTTGGAATTGGATGATTAAATTGGGACATTAACTGGACTAGGTCGTGTGCGGGCGTCGTTGCATTTGCTTGTGTGATTGAGATTTGGGTGCTAAAGACTTGCTTGAGGCGAGTTCTCGTAGCCCACTTTTATACTGTTTTCTCCGTTTGGGGGGATATAATGTTTACTCTTAATGGTTTTAAGGGGAAAATGATACTCAAATGTGTTTTGAAATGTTTTGAATTGATCTGTGCGAAATGTGGTTTTGTTTTGGGACAAGATATGTGCTTATCACTGCTATGTGAATATTATGTGTTGTATGATTGTTTGGAGCAGATGGGTACGCCTACTAAGTATTTGTGTGATTATTAGAGCGGATGAGTACGCCTACCAAGGTTTGTGTGTAGTCCTGTCCTAATTTTAGTGCTCTAGCTGGTAGGCCTTTTAGGTGCGTAAGTGACATATGGTTATTGATTAGTGGTGATGCTAATGTTGTTTGCATATATTCACTGTCATATAGCACTATTATCCACTATTGATATATTGGCACAGCTTTTGGGTTTAAGGTCAAACCTACGAGCTCACCAACATTATTGTTGACGTTTTCGAGTATCATTTTTAGGTGAAGTGAAAGAAGAGTAGTTTGGTGATTGATAGCAGACTTAGAAGTATCCCGAGTGGAATTTCGTTTGAAGTCTTGCTTGTTTGTTGTTTTGATTCTAGATTTTGGATGTTTTAGATTAAGTTTGGATTATGGTCCCCTGTGAGGGCATTGGAATAATTGTAAGAGATTGTGGATTTTAGTTGCGATTTGGGACATCACTTGAGTTTGTTCAAGGTTGATGGTCTTCATAGCACTTGGAGTTTACGCAATGTAGTTTTCTCTATTTTGTATCTTGTGTTATGATTGATCATTATGTTGCATTCCCTAGTTTCCGCCATTATCGGGGTGTGATAGGTATGGATAAACAAATTATTAAACTTGATTAGTGATCAAGAAAATAATTTTTCTTCTTAGTCATCACATTTTTACAAAACTAGTTTTTACAAAAATACACAAAATAGTTTATTAATAAAAATAATATTTTATTTAAAAACATAAAATTTGAATTCAGTTTTCCCCCCAAAATGGTAAACAACATACCAGGATTAACCTTTCCACAAAAATATAAAAATCAAAGCGTCAGTCTAGGGGCGTCCCCCTAAGTGGCTAGGCGGCTTCCAGATATATCTGAGACCACCGAGACCGTCACCAGATGACCGTTGGATTTTCATGGCTATAAATACTGCACTATTCTCAGCAGAAAAATAGACCTCTTTGCAAGAATTTTTTAGTCATCTTTCTCTCTCTAAAAATATTCTTTCTCTTACTAAATCTCTTGATCACTAACATTGTTTAATCTTGTTTCAAGTGATTAAATCTTATCTTCTACCTTCTTCCTTCTTCTATCAAGTGCAAGAGAAGAACACTCGTATTCCCCAAGAAATGAAGTGTTATAGATTAGTGATTTCTCCTCTCTTCTTCTAAGATACAAAACTCTATTTTGATTATCTTGTGTGATTATATGAATCAGATAGTGTGTAAATCCAATATTGTAAATCTTGTGATTGATTAGTGCTTGTGTAATGGTAGATTGGTTCTAGATAAGATTAGGACTCGACATTTAGCTTAGTGTCAGAAAATAACGTAAGCGACGTGTAAACGGTTTTCTCCGCCTGAAGGGAGCTTGTTGACATAGTGAAATCTCGAGTCGGATACTCGAGGAGGGGAGTAGGGCGAACAAGAGCTTTGTAGCCGAACCACTATAAATCTTGGTGTCTTGGTTTGATCGTTCTTTCCCTTATCTCTTTATATCGTTTGTGTTTCTCATATATAGTTTGTGTAGTTAATACAAGTAGATAGTTATTTTGATTGGTTCATATTTTTGATTGGTTAAGCATATACTCGAATCTAACAATTTTATAAGTAAAATTTTAAAACGATAATTAACCTGTAAACTATTCAACCTCCCCCCCCTTCTAGTTTCCACAAGTGGTATCAGAAGTCGAGGTCACTCGATATTTTTAAAAGATACTGTATTTTAAAGCTTGGATCGATCTATGGATTTTGACAAATATCTAAAAGGGCAATCCATGCAAAGACCACCACTCTTTGAAAGTGATAGTTTTATTTATTGGAAAAATAGATTTGAAACATATGTTAAATCAAAAGATCTTGATCTTTGGCAAGTTATTACTAACGGTGATTTTCAACCTATTGAACAAAATCTGAAAACCAAACTAGATGATGTTGTCCCTTTTGAAAAACAAAGTGATGATCTTAAAAAGTGGCTTGCGAAAAATAACAAAGCCAAAATGGTTATTTACAATGTTTTGCCAAGAAAAGAATATGAAAGAATATTCATATGTAATACGGCAACAGAAGTTCGGAAAACTTTGTTAATCACCCATCAAGGTAATAGCCAAGTCAAAGATAACAAGATCAACATTTTGGTACAAAAATATGAACGATTCATCATTTCTAAAGACGAATCTATAGATAGTGCTTTTGCTAGATTTAATACCATTATTACTAGTCTAAAAGCTCTCGATTAAGGTTATTCTAGCAAGAACTATGTTAGGAAGTTTTTCACAGCGATTGAAAAGTTGAAAGATTTGACATCACTATTACTTGATGAACTCATCGGGAACCTTAAAGTTCATGAGATGATCATCAAGAAAGATTCTGAAATAGTTAAAGCTAAAGGAGAAAGGAGATATCTTTCTTTAAAGGCTAAAAAGGAATCTAGTGATGAAGAATGTTCGACTTCCAAAAGTGAAGATGAAGAGTATGCCATGGCGGTTAGAGACTTCAAGAAGTTCTTCAAGAGAAGAGGTAGATTCGTAAGACAACCACGGAACGACAAAAAGACGTTTCAAAGAAGCCGAGACGACAAGAACGGCAAAAGTGATAGGAAGTGTTTTAGATGCGGTGACCCAAATCATCTTATTGGAGAATGTCCAAAACCACCGAAAGACAAGAACCAAAGAGCATTCGTCGGAGGTTCGTGGAGTGATAGCGGTGAAGAAGATGATGAAAAGGCTAAAGACAAAACGTGTCTCGTGGCTCAAGCATCAAATGAGATATGTTCCGATTCCTCTTACTTTAGTGATGGGAATTCATCAATAGATATTAAGTTGTGATATAGTTGATGAAGCTCTTAAGTTCAAGTAAAGTTCAAAGATATTATTAGTTGTTGTGTGATTGTAATTGAAGAACTTGCTATCAGAATGTAGTATTATTTGTTGTGTGCTTTGTAGGAAACTAGAAGGGGGGGTTAAATAGTTTATCGGTTAATTGACCATTTTAAAACTTTGCTTATAAAATGGTTTGATTCGAGTTGTATGTTGATTCGTGGAATAGTATACATATAAAATAACACAAATGCAAATCTCAACCAAATGCCCTTAACCAAGGCAAAAGGTCAAAATCTACACAAAGAGATTAAATATATAAGAATCAATGATAAAAAGATTCCGGAAGAGATATTCCCGGGTCGTATGTCCCAACGAGGCTGCAATTGAAAGTAATCCTGGTTTGATGAGAAATTGAATGATGGAGAATATTGGTATGATGGAAACACTGATATAATTACAACTAAA
>BQNB010194210.1:0-11471 GCA_026074375.1 Tanacetum coccineum
TTAATTTACGAATAATAAAAGTTTTAGTTTTTAAATAAAAAAAGGTTTGTCCGGTCAGGGTTCCGGTGATTGATAAGTGTGAAAGGTGAGCTGGTAGTGAGGGTAAAAAGTTGGAGAGATAAAGCTGATGTAACGCTGTGACTGGTGAGGGGTATTTTTTTTCTGATGACTGATAAGAGTACCCTAAGACATATAGTATGCGTTTCACATAAAATCAAACGTAAATGAATGAATAGTACAATACAAACAAAGACACACAAGATTATGCATCATTTAATGTAACCAAAGCAAACATAAAATCAACGCTTATTAACAAACTAAAATACATTGTTCTAACAAACCCATATAAAAGAAAAAAAAATGTAACTAAAGAAAATAGAGGGGAGTTATTTAAGAAACTCTTCTTTTCTTGAATACTGGGGGACAAATCTCAGCCATCCATCTAAAAAAAGGGTGGAGATTAAAAAGGATTTTGTATTAAAAAACAAAAAAAAACGAAAGGGTAATTTGGTAAATTACCTCCGCAACTACCCAGGCACCATCCACACTCACACCCCGTCTTTTAGATTTATCACACACACACTCTCTCTCTCTATCTCATCTAACACACACTAAAACACACACAAACAAAATCATATCTGAATGAGTAATCACGAACATCTAATTATCGGGGAAATTTTTTTTTTATTTATCTTCTTTGTAATTGATTATCTCTTCTTCAGTTCCAATTAACCACAGGTTAAAGTTCATGATCTGTTTTTATTATCTTTTTTAGCTTATTTGATGTGAATAAGCTTATAGTTCATCTTATCCTTTTATAGCTTATTTGACGAATTATGTGAATTTATCGTGTTGAATGATAAGCTAACTTATTAGGTGATTGATGTGAATAAGCTTATGAATTATAATCATCTGAATTTATTATGCTGAATTATAAGCAAACTTATTAGCTTATTTTTATGAAATATCAGGTTTTATTGGTTTAATTACGCTGAAAGATTAGTATGGCCGTTAGTGACAAAATCATAGATATAAGTTGCCAAAAAAATTGTAAAAAATTATGTACTGTATCATATATGATATAAGCTAGATTTTAAGCATTTATACTACATCATATATGATAATGTGCTTAAAATAAATATAAGCAGTTTTGTGATCACTTGATGAGTAATAAAAAAGTTAGTTTTGTGTATACATAATATATAAATGATAATTGCTTGAAAATCAATTCATTAACATTAAAATTTATCATACATTGATAATGTTGCTTGAAACTAAAATACAAGCCAAGGCTGTCATCTCCTGATGTGTTAATTAAAAGATAGTTGTGTGTAAAATTATCATATATGCTAATTGTTGAAATGCACTTCTGTAACACTCTAATATAACATATATGATAAGTGCTTGAACTAAAATCAAATCTGTTTTATAGTGTAAGAAAGAGTTTTTAATGCATTTTACATAAATAAATGAAATAAGGAAGATAGGGCTGAGTTTTGCAAGAAGATCTTGGACATATGACATAAACATCCCACAAAAGCGAGAGATGAGCGACGATACCGAGCCCTTGCGGTTTGCATAGAATGAATGTTGTTGGTAGGCTAATCAAGTAGGTGTAGGTTGACAAGAGTTGGTTGGTCCCGTAGTATGTTACATTTTGGGGATCAAATTGTTGATCATGGTTTTAACAACTGTAATGCTACTAATTCGTTGATCATGATTTACAATGTAATGCTACTAATTCGTCGTATTTTCTTAATAAAATGATATGGGTGTATTTTTAGGTTAATACCTTGTCTTGTTAAAACTGTCTTATTGTACAAATAAAATAATTATTGTGTGTTTTTGGGATGCACAACAAAGCTAAAAATGTAAATCCAGTATATCATATATGATATAAAGGGAGGGGTTTTTCAAATAAATAATGCATCACTTATTCACAAAATAAAAGGACCTTTCTACATTATCATACATGGATACTCAAAATCAACTAATGATTATCATGTATAAACATTATGAACGGGTTAAAATAAAAACATAAAGGGTAAACCCATGTAAAAAAACTAAAGACTCCAACACTTGGTTCACAAACTATAAAAGAGTACTTTTTAACAATATCATATATGATAATTCAAATATAAAGTAAGCCTAATGTAAAATCGAATCGCTGATATATTATGTAAAAACTTATTCATATCAAAGACACAAAAAACAAAGTGTCTACTGAATTATGATTAAATCAAAACATTATTAGTATTCTAAACTGCTTTCTTCTTTTTCAATCAATTCTTTTTTCTTCATTTTTTTCAACCAAATTTACTTTTTCTTAAATTTCCTCTGGGCCAAAATGACTTCAATCTTGATCCTTAAACACTACATTGCAATTTCAATCTCTGATAAAAATAAATGAAAATAGAAATAAATAAACGTCAAACTGAAAAAACAGAAAAATCATTATATGATAATGCATGCCAATATACATATGAAAAGGCAAAATCATATACCAAAAATATATATGGTATACGTTCCGAAAAATATCATATATGATTTATATCATATTATGATTATCAAACAGATTAACAATCAACTATTTAAATGTAATTTTACTAACTGTAAGCCAAAATACATCTTGATTAAAGTTATATCAAACAAATTAATCTAATAAAGTTATTCAACTACATTAAAAAATAGTTAATAAACAAAGCTTATTAACACTAGCAACACTAATAAGCTTAAAAAATATTAGCTTATAATTCATCAAAATAAGTAATAAGGTAGCTTATAAATCTATTTCAACATAAAATTCAAACGATGATAATACAATAAACTTATTCACGGAAAGATCTAAATAAATTAGCTTCTCATAATACCATATAATTAAATATTCGATCAAATATAAGAGAAGTATAAGTTATAATTTAAATTGATGATTATATTAACAAGCTTATTCAAATCAAATAGCTAAAAATAAAAAAATCTGTGTAACTCTAAACCTGATGTAAGCAATAAAGAAGAAGCATGATGGATTGAAGAAGTTGTTCGTGTTATTTTCATATTGAAAGATCAAAAGATCAATCGGACTCTATCAAAAAAAAAAAAGAGGAACAACGGCTTGGGTGATGGATTAGTTGTTTCTTGTAGAGACGTGAAAAGAAGATCCATTTGTTGGTGTAGAGAGAGAGAGAGAAAGAAAAAACACGTTATGTGTGTGTGTGTGTTAAATGAGTGGTTAGTAAGAAAAAAGGTTTATATATTGGTCGTGAAATGACCAAAATACCCATACAGTGTAAACTGAGGATTTAATCTCATCCATTAGATGAGATGAAGATGGAGGGTGGGGATGAGTCCCCCGGTATCCACAAAATATTTGGTATCCAAATGAACTTAAATCAAGAAAATAAAGCCTGATAAAATGTTTCATAACCAAGAATAGTTGAAACCAAACATAATCAAGAAAGCCTATACAAAACACCTAAAGAAAATTCCAAACCAAACACCTAAGAGGGAGAGGTACCCATGAGCCATGGGCTCGCGCCAAGCTAACAGCCGAGAAAATCCTCGCGCTATCGACACCGTGGTTGGCGCCATCGTGTCTCGCGCCGTGGCCACCAGCCAGCGCCAAAGGTTTTTTTTTTTGAATTCGAACGTTGGGCAACGGCTCATTTTTGGGTTTTTGAAAATTTTGACCATTTTTTGCTAATAAATACCCCATTTTTACCCTTTAAAAATCCTATAAATACCACCTTATTCTACCATATTTTACATATTCTTCCAATATTATTTATAACACACAATTATCTACTTCTCTTATTTGTTTGCATCCAAAATGAATCCCAACACTCCATGGATAACCGGTATGCTCAACGACCCCCAAAACCAAATTTCGGGCTCTTCTTCGACTAATCCCAACCTTAACTTTCCCAACTATAACCCGTATGTTAATCCCGATCACCAAATTTTCTTTCAACAATGGCAACTACAACAACAAATGTTTAATACCAATATTAATCAACAACAATCCGGTAATTCCCACCAACAATCCGAACCCAAAACACAACAAGAAGAAGAAGATGAGACGATCCCGACTCCGTCGTCTAAGAAGCCCGGTTCACGTGGAAAACGTGTAAAAAAATGTCGAAAAAAAATGTTGACCCGGAACCGCAAGCCTAAACCGTCAAGGTTCGCACTTTTTGGAGCCAAGAAGAGGAGTTGCTTTTTGCGGAATGTTTTATACAAATTTCCGAGGATCCACGAATCGGTTCGGATCAAAAAAATGATATGTTTTGGTACAAAATTCTTGATGCATACAACGACCAAGCCGGGAAACGAGGCTTTCCGATTCGTACCAAGAACATGTTGACGGAAAAGTAGACTCCCATGAATCTAGAAGTCTCCAAGTTTAATTCGTTAGTGAATGAAACACAGGCTATGAGTGGGGAGATGATCCACTTTGCCATATAACCCGTATACTATATTAATTTTAGGTATGCACATATATTTTTTTTCCTAAAATTTAATTATTTTTTATCTTTTAAAAATATATGTGCATAACTAAAAGTTTTACCAATTAAAAAAATATATGTGCAGACTATAACCCGTATACATCTATATTAATTGGTAAAACTTTTAGCTATGCACATATATTCTTTTCCTAAAATTTAATTATTTTTTATCTTTTAAAAATTAATATAGTATTTTAGTTGATTATTTAGAATAAAAAGAATGCATATGCAGCATTGATTTCTAAAATATTTTTAGCGCGTTACATTTAATATATCTTCGTATAATATAATTAAATGTTTGTTTCAAATAATTTTTAGATCAACTTATAACTAATTATATAGGAATTTTGTAATTATCAATTTAAATATGCATATAAAGAACTAAATAGTCAAATTGTTATTGTTTTAAAGTTATTTAAAATGAACACTTCAGTGTATAATACGGAAATTTATGTATGGAACAATACTTTATAAAAAGTGAATTACCGCACTACTTTTAATACATAGATATTTGTATTCTATACTTAAGTGTTCGTTTCAAATAATTTCAAGACAATAACAGTTTAATTATTTATTTCTTCATAAGCATATATAAATTAAAAATTACAAAACTCTTATTTAGTTAGTTATAAGTTGATTTAAAAATTATTTGAAACAAACATTTTTTACTTATTAAAGGAAAACGTCAAGTGGGATACTTGTATTTCAAAAAAATCAAATCATACTTAATTTAGTAAGAATTGAATGATTAATTGTATATTCTTAAAGTTGTTTAAAGAAAAAAAGGTTAAGTATTTACTTAAATAGTAAAAATTTATAAAAAAATCATTTTTGAAGAAGTTATATTAAGATATTGGGTATAAAAGTATATGTGCTAAAATTATAAAAAAGTGAAACTTAAAGAAGGCGGGGTGGTTTACAAAAACATAAGGGTGAAAAATAAAACTTTAACAAACAAAACCAAGTTCTTCTCACTTTAATGATTATACACAGGAGAACACACAACAAACAAAGCCGACTAAAAAACTCACTGACACAAAAAAAACAACAACAACCAAACGGCAACTAACGATACTTTCATTCAACATGGCTCAATCTGGTTAATCAAAGGTATGTTTTCCGGTTAATGAATTAAATGTATACTAATCGATTATTTATTAATTCATCTACTAATCTAGGGTTTGTTTTTTAAGTAATTAAGTTATGGGTTTGTGTTATTGTGCTTTAATTTATGTGGTATGGCTTATTTTTCGTGATAACGTTTGCTACAATTTTGGGTTAATTTGCGGTGGTTAGTTCAGCGGCGGAGGAGAGGTATGATTTAATTGTGTATATTCTTTATTATATTTGCAATTTTTTTAGTTAAATGTGAAAAAAAATGTTAAAATATATCTTGCCACTTCTTAACACAGTGATTTTTTTTTACTATAAGTGTCTCGGAGCTTGCGTCTATGCTAGGCTTAGGCTAGAACGTGGAGTTTGGACAAATGCAATTTTTGTATTACTTCTATTAATTTAGTGAATTTAGTTTTTTTTTTGTGTTGCATTTGTTAAAGGTTTTTTTTACTGAAATTAGGTATGCTCATAGATAATAGATCGTTTGTTTCATTTGTTAGGGTTGATTATTGGGATCAACTTGATTTGAAATTTGTTGGGTACACACCAAGTGTTCGATGAAATTCGTCTTAGGATCTTATGACTTCAACGAACGGGCCGAATGATAATTCGGATAGGAAAGGTGATACAATCAGCATGGTTAGTTGACATAGCAGAAAAAGATTCAATCATCATGGTTAGTTGACCGACCTAATGTTGCTCAATTACTCGATAACCCATTTTTGAGAGACCATTATGTGAACTCTGCCCTTCCATAGTTGTTACAACTTTCAATTATCATCCATGGCAAAACTATACGGGTAAATAAATAACTCAAAAAGAGTTTAACACATTTATTGTTTTCACTTTAACACTTATTTTGGAAAATACAGTATTGTTGTATGATGACAAGCTTAGACGAGATTGGACATTGAACTCTCTTTAGTCGTACTAAAAGTGAATTAATTTGTTGCTAAATACAACACGCCCATATTTTCACGTCTATTTTCCTGCCGAAGTGTGCTTTCTCAAGGAATGTTGCTTTAGAATATAACAAGGCCAATATACCTTGGCATAAGGTTCCATTATAAACTTTCTTTCTAACCCATTCACTTATAAATGGGTCGTTTTGGTTGTATTCCAGAAAAGTATTTAGTAGTTTAGTAGATTTGAAGGAAAGGAAAAAACCAAAACCAATTAGACAGTATCTTTTTAATGTAACCATTGAATTATATTGCTGCAATGAGGTCAAAGTAGTATCTGTCTAGCTTACTACAGAATTACATATATAATATGTGTGATGCATTTAGTGGTTCTCATTGTAAGCTGTTCTGCGACGATCGTTTCTTACCACCTCATTGTTCCATACTTTCCCCAACAAAAGCAAAACACATTTTACATTCTTACTCAATGAGATCGGGATGTTTGGGATTGCTTACTAAATGTTGCAGTCTGATGGTTTTGCTGCTTCTAATGAACAGTCGTTTTAGGATCCTGCAACTAATTCCATATTCATTTTGTCTGTAAAGACTTAACTCTCTCAAATGTTAGGCTATGCAAGACAACGTAAAATAACTACTAAGATTTTGTTTTGTTGTTATTGTGCTGGTGAAGAGTTTCGAGATCAATTGATTGCAAATGTTTAGTGAACAAGTTGTAGGAAAGTTAGGGGCTTTTGGATTGAAGATGTATGAGGATATAACAACATGATAATATGTGAAAAATGGTTGATATGTTTAACAATACTTATTGTTACTATTTTATCCTACTTTTAAGGTACGTCTCGACGAGTGTAAACTTTTCATAACTAGGTTCATAGCAGTCATGATTTTCACTGTCCACAATGCAAACAAGGAAACTGAAAATCACACATATGCGGAGAATCTTCAGCGCTCTGTTGTGCTTCAGAATGAATTTACTGCAGTTTTTGATTTCATGGCACTCATAGTGGAGAGATGCTTCGAAGTTCCAACTAAATGATCCTTCTGCAAGCTTTTTACTTCCTGACATTATGATTTTTGTTGAGTGGTGGCTTATTGTTAGAAAAGTATGTTTGGCCCTCAAAGTATGTTCCTTTATTATGAATGTTATGATGATACAACTCTTTCTCTATTAAGTGCTTAATGTCTTATTTTAGAGTCCGGACTACTAATATTTTTGTATGCGTTTGTTGCAGTGGTCTTCGTATTTGGCTTGCCTAAATGTCTTAATTCAAAATTTATCTCCAACAGGTACTTCTAAAACATAGCTAAATGTGAGAAAATTGAGAAATGACATATGGGTCATCGTCACACTCTTTATTATGCTTAAAACCTATAAAGTTACAAGTTTAACTTGGAAATATAATTAAAACAAAATGTGGTAGTAGTTTTGTTTTAAAAAAAATGATGTTTAATTATTACTAAAGTGGATGAACCAAAATACATCTGGACTTATGTTTAGACTTATAATATTGTGAAAAGGCAAAGAGTTGGTTGTTTGATGATGGGGAATAAGTAAAGGTGTTAGAAAATTGTTATTCTTTTGGTACTTAGAAACCAATATAGATTTGAGCTAACTCTTAATCGAAGGTAAAATTATTAAGTGTGAAAAGTAATGTGGTAAGAAATTCTAATTATTGTAGCAAGTTATTGTTGTTGGCATGTAATTATAAGTTTTTAGCACAACTGTTACAAAAACTAGATATTGGGTTGCTTCGGCATAACCTTTATGACAGACTATGATTCAGTTTATAAGAAAGGTCATTGACATGTTTTTTTAAGAAAAATATGATCTTTAAGTTTTATAATGATATTATTCTCATGGTTAATGTGGTTTTTTCAGGTAATGTCTATAGGTTGAGTTCAAACTTGGTGGTACCCATTGTTTCTTCTGCCATAGATAGATGTATTGTTCCCGCTTCGGAAAAGTTGGTGTGTATGTCTGGCCTTTAAATGTTTTCCATGGTTATAGACTATTTTAGGAGTTCATGCATCAAACTTATATACACAGGTAGCAGTTTGAACCCTTTTATCTTTGAGCCGGTTGATTCAAGTCTATGTTGGATTAAACAAATTTCAAAAATAATTGTTTTAATAGGAACTAGGTTGAAGGGACAAAAGTCAATAATGAGGTATCGTTGGAACAAATGGACTTTGCTATAGGATGTTCCAGCATGATCAACAAACTGTGTGCTTAATCCAGTCCGTATTCTCATGCCATCACAATGAATCTGCATCGGAATATTTCTGTAAAGTATTTGCATTTTCGGGGACCCTTGAAAAAAGGGAGCAATGGTTATAGTGATTGAAGCCACGGAAACTACACCAGGTTCTACGATCTCAGAGTGGTCACTGAATGCATCAGATAAAGTGTTTGTAGATATCATAAGTAATATTGCGCTTCGTATGCTAATATGTTGACTAATACAAAGCAATGTCTAATACAAAGCAATGTCTTTCTGCTTATCTAATGGGTGAAGTCTTGGATGACCTGTAAGTAAATGAAAGAATTTAAGGTTCTAATGTTGACTAATCCGTCTAACTTTTGGTGCTAAGAAAATACCGATGTCTAACTATGCTTATGTAATCAATAAGCTGCTAATACATTATTTTAGTTCATGTTTGAGAAAAGTGTCTGAAACCCTTGGTTTTCTTAACCAACCCCGAGAATTATACTTGCTTTCACATGTTTGACAATTCTTATTTTTCACTTAATTTTTTTTATGTGATTGTCTAATGTGTATATAAGCATGGGTTTCGCGTGGAAATAACTGACATTTTTGTCGTATTTATGTTTGTAAACTGTAATCATGACCACTAGATAAGAACAATAAAAACAATTGATAAAAAGGATATGTTTCTATATGTACATGCGCAGGTGTGCAGTACATCATGATAGCAGCCAAACTCTTAGGGTTGTGTCCATATGGATTCCGGCCATAATATTCAAGCAACCATGGAAACGAGTTCAGGCAATTTACAAATTATGAACCTGGGCGGAGATTATAAGGATGGGAGCAAGAGCAAGATCAGCATGAGCATGCACACACCTTATCGAGGGTAGATGGCTTAATTTATTTTATTGTTTATGCCCGATGTCATCTTCTTCTTAGTAGCAACCACATACTAAGTCTTATGTTAAATGTGTAGCTGAATTCATTCCTTCTAATTTGTAAAATTACATTATCCATAATAGAGGCAAAAATTTTACTGCTGGTGTGTTCTTGCTTGGCAATAACCATAATATTCGGATCAAATACTTGGTTTACAAATTCATGTTTCATAATTATCATATAAAATAAAAAGGTTACTATTATTTATAATGCAACAACTCATAATAATGATTTATTATCTATTTGTTTTCATCTCAAAGTTTAACAAAGGAGATCGGAAACAAAAAATATAAATAAATTATTATTTATAATTGTTTTATATAAAAAACAACATAACAAAAATATGTGCGCGATATCTAAATTAAATAAAATTTAATTCTAAATCCCGTGCGTGCACGGGACTTATAACTAGTTTAATAATATAATAGGAAAATATATTAAAAGTAGCGCGCTAGAAATATTTTAAAAATCAATGCTACATATATATTCTTTTTATTCTAAATAAATAATTAAAATACTATTTTAATTTTTAAAAGATAAAAAATAATTAAATTTTAGGAAAAAATTATATTTGCCTAGCTAAAAGTTTTACTATGAAATATTTATTACAAAATATTATACTAAAATGATTTTTAGAAAGAAAAAATAATTAATTGCTAAGTTTACGAGTATAGGGTAGTAGAAATTCTATTTTGTTAAGTTCAGGGTATCATTCTGCACCCTTAAAAGTTCAGGGTACTAGATGATCCACTTTGCCAAGTTCGGGGTACCAATATGTGTTTTGGCCTTAAATAATTGTGTATTTGTTAATTTTTTTTTAAAAACTATGGCTTGAGCCAACGAGGGAGGCAGTTGAATGTGGTGCCATAGCAATTCTGGTGCCATAGCACTTTTGCTGACGTGGCAGCACTTTTTGGTGCTATGGCTTGAGCCATGGCACGAGGGTACCCAGTGCTCTAAAGGAAATTCAAATAAAGACAAATTATTCATGGCTTGTATCTACCAATTACTCATTTGTAATGAAATCATCATCATCCAAATGAGTTGCGTCAGTTTCGTCTTTAGGATCATCTGTATATCATATCTATCGTCATAAACAAAGTTTGATACTACCCCGTTTTTCCTTATTTTTGATAAACTTTTGGTAAAGTACAACTAAATGCTTGGATGTA
The DNA here is from genome assembly GCA_026074375.1 of Tanacetum coccineum. NCBI lineage: Eukaryota > Viridiplantae > Streptophyta > Magnoliopsida > Asterales > Asteraceae > Tanacetum > Tanacetum coccineum. The sequence continues at coordinate 10,863 of BQNB010194210.1, forward strand.
CGACATTCCTTTGCCTAGTAATCAAAATTTCCACAACGATAACATGAATTCGATATTGCGTCATTTTCTTTTACATCGCATGTATTCACATTATTTGCCTTATCTTTGCCACTTCTTGTGGCTATTTGTTTTCTTAAACTAAACACTAAGATTACCACCATGAAAATTACGTGTACGAAATCTATTGACCACGACCACGACCATAACCTCATCCACGGTCATAACCACGACCGTGACCTCCATTATGATCATAATATGTTGCCACATTTGCTTCCGGTAAGAGAGCGATACCAGTTGGACAAGTCTCATGGTTTTTCATTAAAAGCTTATTATTTTGCTCAGCCGCAAGCAAACATGCAATCAAGCCATAATATTTTTTGAAACCTTTGGTTCGATATTGTTGTTGCAACAGTATATTAAAAGCATCAAATGTGCAGAAAGTCTTTTCAAACATTTCACCATCAGTGATTGATTCCCCACATAACAACAACGTGGAATTAATACGGAGCATCGCCGAGTTATACTTGTTGGGAAAATATATTGTAACAGACTTAATACTGGTAGTATAACAGTTAAGTCTGGTAGTAATAGTTAGGTCTGTTAGTATTA
>BQNB010194212.1:5000-11471 GCA_026074375.1 Tanacetum coccineum
TGGTCATCAGTTCACCATGCTTAATAGGCATAAGAACTGGCTAGTCCAAAGCAACGGCTTGGTAAAGACTTCTCAATCCATTAATGGTTGATAGTTTTACCAAAAAAAACTATATGGTAATCAATTGCACCATATATTGCACTATGATTTGGCTACTCAGAGAAAACGGCTACTGTAAGAGAACTCAAATCCATGATACTAATAGTTTGCCTAAAAACTATACAGGTTATCAATGCACCTTGTTATTGCAATAAAAGGCATTGACTAGTCCATAGCTACGGCTCGGGTAATGACATATTCAAATTCGTTGATGGTGGTTAGTTTGCCAAAAAACTACAAAGCCAACTTAGTTGGATGTTGGCTGTGTAGTGTGATGAATGGAGACAAAGACTAAAACAAAGAAGCTAAGGACTTAAAGACATGTTTGGATACAATCCTCAAAAAACTAAAGCTAAGAAAATGATGAAACTGAAATTTAACAGTGAAGGTCAAGTTTAGGGGTGATTGTTAGGACTTTTGTATAACAGACTTAATTTTGTTAGTTTTTTAGTTAGTTATTCTAGTTACATAGTTAGTACTGGTAGAAGGATTATCATAGTTAATACTGGCAGTGTTAAACAATTAATACTGCTTATGTAATATTTAAGTCTGCTTACGCAAAAATTAGTTAAAGTTAAAGATATGCATGAGATATCTTAGGAAAGGATATGCATTATCTTTATACGCATTTTGTACAGCCCATTAGGGTTTTCCTTAGTCTATAAAAGGAACCCTATGCATGTTTAGTAGATATAGTTTTACACAAGATCATAGAGATCGAATAGTAATCATAGTTTGTAATCTGTAACCTAGGCAGATTCAAAGTTTAATATAAAAGTTCTTTTGTAGTATTCATTATTGTTCTTATTTCGCATTATTGATTAAGATTATGCATAACATTAGTGGTCACTCAGTGTTCATTATTGTTGCTTTGTGTATTCTAAAGAAGGCAAACCCTGTTGCATGGCTAAAGGTTTTAGATCTATTCGAAAAGGGATCCAACAATTCCTTCGAACCATCTCGCATTAATCCCAACTTCTATTAAAAATAGTTCGCCAAAAATAACATCGCCCATTCCTTTATCACGATAAGCATCCATATCTTCTAAAACTGCAAAATCTGTTATGATAGAAAAATTTCCAACAAAGATAGGTATGTTCATTAAGGCTCCAACTACATTATTTCCATTGTATTCTAATTTGTCCTTCATTATAGAATTATGAACTTTTTGGACATCATATTTACGTACAAGATAGGGATAAATTATTTTGCATGTAAAATTCAATAATATGATGCAAGAAAACTTCTTGTGTGGGTCATTCATTACGGATCTTCTTATCGTGGTCACAATCACTAGGATATCCAAAAAATTTGCTAACCATTCTAGCATCATTTCTAGCTCTAAATTCCTCAATTACCTCACCTTCCTCAATGGTAGGCAATAAATCATCAACTTGATCTCTCCTAAGCTCTAATGGTACATTAAGATCGTTTAGTTCTATGTAATCCTCAAAGAAAGGGTCTAATGATCTATTCAACACCAAAGTCTCTCTCATTAGCCTAGCTTCTAAATCAAGTTCCATTCTTTCTCTTAAGTTAGCATGTAGACCCTCTTAATTAAACTACTAGCAGGTTTAATGCTTTTGAAAATTATTTTCTCTTCCCCAACCCTCAAGGTAATTTTCCTTTTGAAAACATCAATCTTAGCATGGGCGGTAGACAAAAATGGTCTTCTGAGGATTAAGGGCACTTTGTTATCCTCGAGCATATCAAGAATTATAAAATCTACGAGGAAAACAAATTTACCAATCCCTACTAGCACGTTTTCAGCAATTCCTTTTAGATATTTCACTGTCCTGTCTGCTAATTCAACTATCAACCTAGTGTGAGCTAATTCGTCTAATCCTAAGTTAAGGTAGGTCGAGAGAGGCATAACACTAACGCTAGCTTCTAAGTCAGCAAGGGCATTATCAAAACAAACATTATTAATAAAGCAAGGTAAAGTGAAACTCCCTGGTTCTTTCTCCTTTCTGGGTATGGAATTGTTGATATGTTAGCTTTAGAGGTAAGCTTCCGAGAATTGTGGTCCGTATGATCCCTTCTTTTCTTAACAGTAGTAACCATTCAAACGACTTGGAAACGGAATTGTCGTTTGTTTTGTCTCGTATAGCAGTATACGCTTCAGTCCAGTAGATACGGCATATTGGTGTGATCCAATACGGCGTATCAGGTATGAATCTGCTTCAACAATAGTTGAGATCGACTTGACATGGTCTCTCGGGCTAGTTTCAGTAGAGCTCGGTAAACTTCCAAATCCTCTTTCTTATAGGACCTTGCTCATTTGCCCGATTTGGATCTCCAAAGTTTTAATTGATGCTCCTTGGTTCCTTATGGCAGCATCCATTGAAGCTCAGATTTCTTTGATCAAATTGGAGTTCTCCTCATGTCCTTTTTTCGATTCGCTCATAAATTTGCTCAGGGTTTCTTCCATAGATTGCCTTTTTTCTTGGTACGAAGGGTTTACATTGTTCCTTTGGTAGAATCCTAGAGTAGTTGCTCTATATCCCCCTCCTTGAAAAGGTGCACCAAATTGAGTGTAGTAAGCTTCTTCGAGGGTTTTCCCTTCTTCCTTGAATGGGCAATCTTTGGTGTAGTGGGGACTTTTACATTGTTCACATCCTACTTGAGCATCATAAACTTTTTCATTTACTTTATTGATTTCTCTTCCAAGATTGTTGAGTTGTGCTTGTATGGCTACTAATCCGTCAGAAGTTTCAGTACTTCTGGTCCTTGATGTTCCATTGTGCCATTTTTGAGAGTATTCAGCCATTTCTTGGATGGCTACTTTCGAATACAGTAGCAGTCATTTGTGGTATGCTCCTCTTGATACAGATTTGTCAAGTTAGAAACCTGTCCCATTATAAAATACAAGCCACTCCGAATTCTGTTAAATAGTGGTAAGGACACTTCATTAGAGTTCCTTTAAATCGCCTCCCAGCTTGATGAGAGTTTTCATCTGGTTCTTGCTGAAAGTTGTTGATCTCCTCCATTTTCTTTGCAGTATGAGCAGGTGGGCAATATTTGCTTAGAAACTTTTATTTTAGGATCTTCCCAAGTTGTAATCGAACCAGATGGTTTGTTTCTTAGCCAACGACTTGTGGCTCCATTTAAGGACATAGGGAAGGATCTAAGCATCACTTGGCCTATAGTAATATTAGGGATGTGGAATAAATCCACGATCTTAATAACTTTCTTAATGTGTTCGTTCGCATCTTCATGATCTGAACCGCTGACAGTGTTGTCACGTAGTTCCTTAACAAATTGGCCTTTTAGTTCAAAATTATCTTTGTCCTCGATCTTAGGCCTAGCAACTCCTGATCCATAGTCGGATCGAGTTTTGCTCATGTATTGTTCTATAGTTTCCGCCATTGCTTCCATAACTTCTTCTCGAATGTTATTCTTTGGTCAGAAATAGATAAGAAATTCAGGCGATCTCGATTTGTCAAGATTAGTGTTTAAGTGGCTTCATAGATGATAGAATTTCTTGTTCGGATCCTTAAAAGGTGTAAATACTTCCTTAGTCAAATTCTTGTCAAGCACCACATGAAACAAGGGACAAACAACAGTATATGGCTTAGGAGAAAGAACACAGATATACGGAAGTTGAATGAGAAAAACTAGATCTGTTACTGTATCAGACAGTCAATACGTCGTATTCAATGGAACTAAATATGCAGTATTAATCTTTTTGAATGAATACGCTGTATTGGATAGAAAGTTGGATACGCCGTATCCAATGGAAGTGGATACGCCGTATCGAGTTATCGACCAGAACAGTGTATTATGAAAATCAATTAAATATGCAAATAATTAAACACACAAATATACAAGCAAATATACAAAATATATAGAATTATAACTAATCTAAATTAACTAATCTTAACGAGTTAGATATAATATAATTAATGTTAAAAACAAAAATATCAATAAAATCAAATAATTCTCACTCTCTGGCAAACGGGCTAAAAATTGATGTTTTATTTCCAACACACACATTATATATTTTGTCGTTGTGTGGTTGTATTTTTGATTTCAAGTTTTTATTTATTTATTTTGCGACTTAACAATAAACAACACTTTAACGGGTAGTGTACCCGGTCGGTGGGTGTTTCGTGGTAAGTAGGGTGTCGATCACTAAGAGCGAGGAATACTTTCAATTTATTAATACTTTAGTTTTTCTAATCTAAGTTTGTCAAATCTAAGCTAAACCTATTGTTAAACTATGTTTAATCCTAAATCTAATAGATAAGGGGGGTTTTCATCTAGAGCTGCAAGGTTTTGTAGTGACTAAAATTATTTCAAGACACTAAAACACACTGAAACAAATTAACAGAGATAAAAGAGCGGTCAAGGCCAAATTTAGAATATTGTAATTAACATTACTTATCAATCAGAAATGGTTTGTTTAATTAGTGCAATTGATTACTTATCACGAGGTGGGCTTTCATTAGAACGTTGGTTTGTTTATTTAGTGCAATGATTACTTATCTCGAGGCGGCGTATCATTCTTAAGACTTAGGCGGTACTTCTTCCTAAGACCTAGACACGAAGAATTCTGTTACAAGTTAACGCATCCGCATAAAGCATCCTGATTTGCTGATTATAATCTATCTTAGGGATTAAAGCAATGGTGATCTTGTTAAACCCTAGCTCATAGAGACTTTACCTACTTACTACTTAATGGCAATTCATACACTAGTAGTCCACTAACCAAGTCGTTACCAATTAATTAAGAACGTACCCGTTGATCCCGAGGTCACCTGCTAGTCTAACTAAGGGCAAAGATAGGTCGTTATTTGTGATCCTATTGGTCTAGATGTATAAATTACTATATGGAGAGCTATCCCTGCATCTAGATTACTTGGTCCGTATCACTAGATCCATTTGAATGATAGGTCACATACAAAAGCACATAAACAAGTATATTGATAAACATAAAAAAGCATTCAACGATAAATTAAGAAATCAAGATAAACAAACCAAACATTAAGATCTTCATAATAATGGCTAATACCCGAAGGTATTAGCCTTCAAACGTCATAATTAATACAAAAGTAATAATCTAGCCAAGGTAAACTAACCGAGTTAACGAATGATACCAAAAACTGAGCGATTACAAGAGTACAAGAAATTACACGTTGTCTCCTATGGAATTAATTGCGTTGCTTGACCTCTTCTGCTCTTTTTCTCCTTTGAAAATCACCTTTTATGGTTTAGGTATCGAGAATATGATTTAGCACACTTAAAATCATTTTTGAGTTTTCTATTTATAAGGAATGGAAAAGGTCGATACAGCGTATCAAGTGTCTTCGAAATGGCGTATTTGGGATTTCTTGGAGTAGGGACCACGTTTGATATCTTCCAAAATATTTTATTTCCATATGGCTTGAATACGGCGTATTGATCTTCCTGTATACGGCGTATTGGATCTTGTTTCCTTCATGGTGTTTAGTGAAGTGCAGGTACAGATACGCGTATCTTCCTTGATGGATACGGCGTATTGGTTGTCAGAACAGTAATCTTCAAATGTCTTCGTTTAAGCTCCAGAATGTGTGCCTTTTTGCTAACTTTCGCCAAGTACTCCATAATTACTGTAATTCTCAAATACAAACGATTAAGTAACAATTCTTTGCAATAATTATATAAAATGGGTTAATTACCTGGGATAAATGATGCCATAAAAGTGACGTTATTTGATGTCATCAAATATCCCCCCACTTGAATCCTATTTGTCCTCAAGTAGCCTTTAGAAGTTTATAAAAATGTATCCCTAAGGATTTTTTTCGGTTAAGCATTTATTTAATCTATTACAAATACACAACCAAACACCTCACGAAATAGAAAGATGAAAACACTCAAATCACTCAACTAATCTATGTGGTAACATGTAACTAATTCGCTCAATTGCTCGGTCATGACGAGTATTTTATCATAGGCTTGGCAAGGATACACATCTCCACCACTAGAGCTAAGGAGTAAAAAAGTTTATAAGGGTAAAATAGATTTTTATTATAAGGCTTAGGGTTGATAATTATACAATCTTTCACCAAAAGTACCACACCAACAAGGCAGCTGAAGCACACATACATGTCCGTAACGATGGAATAGGTATGTGTGTTCGACTACATCCTCATTCGAGTAAAACCTAAGGTTAATGATTAGGAAAGGGAAATAAATTGTTGTTAAATAAAATTCACGAAACAAATAGATTAACTCCAAACAGATAAGGTACAAGTTGCTAGATACTTTTTCCTGACCATTACCATGAAAAAGACACAACTATTTAAACAAACGTCTTGATCATAGATAAAAAACAACAACCTAAATTGGCATTCCTGTAACGGTCAACTTCCCATTCATCCCATACTTTAC
>BQNB010194213.1:0-11470 GCA_026074375.1 Tanacetum coccineum
AAGGCTTGTTTTTGATAAAGTTTATAATTATAAAAAGGATGTTTAATGTAATTTATATGGGTAAGATGCGATACACTATTAAATGACTGTCTCTGGATTTTATGACAACCATGATTAAAAATGATTTTTATAAAGAATATATTTAAGACAATTTTAGGTAATTTTTATAATTAAAACGACTTTCTTTATTATTATAAATTGATTTTTATAAAAACATTATTTAGTTGGTTCTTTCGAGTAAAGTCGGTTATTGGTATAAGAATCCTATCTTTTCATTTATCAATCTTGATACGTATTTGTTGGGAATTATTGATTTGATGAGACAAAAAAATAAAAGAATGAAACAAGAAGGACTTAAACGCAAAGCTGAAATTCTTCAAAAAGATAGAAGATTTTGAAGATTCTAAAAGATCTCCTTAAGAAGATAAAAGATATAGAAGATAAAGATAAAAGTTAGGAAGATATTATTTGTTTCCTAATTATATTTATTCTTATCCTTTGTAAACCTAGATGATCTCTACTATATAAAGAGACATTACGTCGTGTAGTTAGATATACATAGAAAAACGTGTGTATGTATCCCAAGGGAAAATATAGACGTCTAGTTTGTGTGGTGTAGCCTCTAGGATCTTATGATTCCTGTTACAGTTTATTGATGTAACTGTTCTACTATTGATCAAAGTAGAATTGAGGCTTGGAGTGAATGATAATGAAGAAAAACCTTGTTGATGATAACATTGTTCTTTTGTTTAATTCCGTTGTGCATATATGTTATTGTCTTTGTTATCATGTTCCTAGATGAGGTCTAACCAATCTCGAGCTATAAACGATCAAAGAACCTATCAGGTTATTAGGTTCCATCAAGTGGTATCAGAGCCTCATGGCTTATGATCTAGGATCTACAAGGTGTTTTGGTGTCGCATCTATGAAGGAAAAGTGGTACTAATTTTTTGTCTTGGTTATCATGTCGAATCTGGTGATATGAGGGTTTTTCAGCAACCCTAATTTGATATAACAGGAAGTTTATTCACAATTGTTATTGATTGGTTCGTGAAAACAAGATGGTTGCTGATTGTGGTTCTTGGTTACATAATTTAAGAGTTCTTTGGAACTTATTCTATGAAAAGAATCATTACCAGTTGATGAGAATGATGAATTAGTAACAGTTTTGTAAAAGAAAAAGTGTCGCTAAAAGGGTGTCGTCTGGATACTTAAATATTGGTGCTTTACTGACGCTCGTTGGTGGTTACTACTGCCACGAGACACAGTACTGCTGGTGATCGTAAATATTGGTGCTTTACTGACGCTAAAAAGTATCTCAAAAGGTATAGGAGGAAGGAGCACTTTATACTGCCAAAGGGAGATTAGTACTGCTAGTATCAGAAGGACAATAGTAACCAGAGTTAATACTGCTAGCCTTATCTTTGAAGGTTAGTGCTGCTGCTTATGATTATTAGTGCTGCTTATGTAAGTTAGTGCTGCCAGGAGACATCAATACTTCTAGTTCATGTTAGTGCTGCTATCACTAAGGGTTAATGCTGCTAGTTTATACTTAGTAATGCTAATATGATTAATACTGCTAGTATATTTTTAATGGTGCCAGTATTAAGTTTCTGCTACTGGGGTAAATTTTAGAAGTTACTACTGTTGGACTTAAACCAAGGTTTGTGCTGCTCGTATGTTTAATACTGCCAATAGAAGATGTTTTCTACTGTTGGTTACTACTGCTTGGTTTAAGGGGAAGCAAACATGTTATGATTTTAAATGTTCTTAAAAGTTTAAAGGATCGTATTTATTAGATTAATTGGTTACAAATAAGATTATTTATAACCTATTTGAAGTTGAAGTGGAGTTTCTTGGATACGTGTTCTTATCATATCTTAAAGTGGGTGTTACACTTTGAAGATAACTTGTTCGTGCTTAGAAATGATGTGACGAAGACTTGTCAAAATCTAGCAAAGGTGTGTAATTTTTCTTATGGTGCTCAATGCTCACATTTGCTATCACTTTGGTTATGTGTCTCATAGAAGATGAGGATTTTGTCAAGAGGTTGCGATCTACTTATATTTCACAGATTTATTTATGAGTTCAAAGTCACGTGGATAGCACAAGATATAAGACACAAGTTTGGGTTATTCTACTTCAGCATCAAGTTTGTTATACTTAGTTTTCTTCATCAGTGATCATTACATAGAGCCTACAGAATTGAAGATTCAAGAATTGGTTAACATATGGGTTTCAGGGGAAGCTTATTGTTAAAATGTTTAACCTTTTACATGTGACATTGAGGTGATGGTTTTTACTACTGCAAGTCATTATTACTACTGCTAGTGTGAGTTTATACTGCTCAAGTTTATTTTTCTTATTGTGCTTAATGGTGGATAATTTGAGGAGTTAGAAGGCTTGGATTAGAAGTGTGATATTGGTTTGTAGTGGTCAAAATCAAAGTTGCTTATATTCATATGTCCCCTATTGGATTATGACAAAAAGGGGAAGAAGATGTTAACAGGTACAATTGGCAACTTGTAGATCCTTGGTGTGTCATGGTACAAAGGAAATCTACTTAAGGGGGATTTTGTTTCATTCAAGGAGATGATTACATCTCAACTTCAGGGGAAGCTTTGGCTTTATGATGAAGTTCGTACATGACTTTTTTTGTTTTGTCATCATCAAATAGGGAAAGATTGTTGGGAATTATTGATTTGATGAGACAAAAAAAATAAAAGAATGAAACAAGAAGGACTTAAATGCAAAGCTGGAATTCTTCAAAAGATGGAAGATTTTGAAGATTCTAAAAGATCTCCTTAAGAAGATAAAAGATATAGAAGATAAAGATAAAAGTTAGGAATATATTATTTGTTTCCTAATTATATTTGTTCTTATCCTTTGTAAACCTAGATGATCTCTACTATATAAAGAGACATTAGGTCGTGTAGTTTAGTATCCAAAAAAGTGTGTGTGTACACAATACAATGTAGACGTCTAGTGTTTTTGGTGTAGCCTCAAGGATCTTTGATCCCTGTTACTAGGTAGAGTAACCATTCTATTCTGATCGAATAGAATTTAAGGCGTGTTGGAATCATATGAATATAAAACCTTGTTCATAATAACATTGTTCTTGTGTAATTCTGCTGTGCATATATGTTCTTAATGTTATTATTCATCCTAGATATAAGGTCTAAACAACTTAAGCTTACAACGATCTTCACAATTGGTATCAGAGCCACAGGGCTCTTGATCTAGGATCTACAAGGTATTTTATGATGAAAAGAAGGTTATAATGTTTTTGTGTTCTTTTTTGATAAACTGGTTCAAATTTGGTAAATATTCAATTTTGGTTTATCTTTTCTGATTTTCGGTGAACAAGCAATTCGGTGCAACTAGGGTTTTCAACAAACCCTAATTCGTTTAAAGCTGTAATGATTTTCAATCTATAGTTTATTATTCTTATATCATTTGATAGCTTGTGTTCAACAACTCTTGATGCGTAAAAGTTAAACCTAACTCGATTCAAGGTTTTTACAAGAGCTTCAAAAATGAATTTTGCTGTTAAGGGTTTTGAAGTTGAGCTGTATATTGATTCCTTGTTATTCTTCATACTATCTTTGAGGAATCAAGGTCGATCTAGGGATCCAAGTCAGAACTTGGACTTATACATTATCAAGATCAAAATCGATGATATTAGGGTTTTCATCAAACCCTAAGTCGATTATGCAAGTAGGGTTCTTGGGTACATAATTCAAAGTTGTCGTGACAAAAGAATGGTTTACCACAGTTTGTGCTTTGAAAAGTTCGTGCCTTAATCAAGTTTGTGTTTATGTTCGTGTTTTGATTTTCTTGGAAAACAAATAATATCTTCCTAACTTTTATCTTTATCTTCTATATCTTTTATCTTCTTAAGGAGATCTTTTAGAATCTTCAAAATCTTCCATCTTTTAAAGAATTCCATCTTTGCGTTTAAGTCCTTCTTGTTTCATTCTTTTATTTATTTTGTCTCATCAAATCAATAATTCCCAACAATCTTTCCTTATTTGATGATGACAAAACAAACAAAGTCGTGTGCAAACTTCATCATAAAGCCTTTAATTAAAGCTTCCCCTGAAGTTGAGATGTGATCATCTCCCTAAATGAAACAAAAACTTCCCCTTAATTCAGATTTCCTTTGTAACCTTGAACATGCCACCACACATAATAAACTGCAAATCAATAAACCTGTAATCTTGGCAAGAGGCTATCAATTTCTTGGCAAGAGGTTGATTTCATGGCAGTGTAAGAAGCAGACTATAGTTGCAAATTCTACTACTGAAGCAGAGTATGTTGCTGCTGCTAATTGTTATGGACAGGTGCTATGGATTCAAAATCAGATGCTTGACTATGGATTCAACTTCATGAACACCCAAATTTTCATTGATAATGAAAGCACCATTAGTATTGTAAAGAATCTAGTATTTCACTCTAAAACCAAGAACATAGAGATAAGGCACCATTTCATTAGAGATTCTTATGAGAAGAAGTTAATTTAAGTGATCAAGATTCACACAGACCATGATGTTGCAGATCTTCTCTCAAAGGCATTTGATGTTAGCAGGTTTAACTTTTTGATTGCTAGCATTGGATTACTCAATCTTTAAAGCTAAAATTGTTGGAGTTATGACTGATGAGGTTTGAAGTTAAAACTGGTAGTTGTAAGGTTAATACTGCTAGGCAGAAAATTAGTACTGCCAAGCAAAAGTTAGTACTGCTGAGCCAAAGTTAGTACTGCTGGGATATCATTAGAGTTACAACTGCTGAGAAAATTCTTAACCCTTAAAGCATTATTTGAGGGGAGGTCAATTGAGAATGATTGAAAGTGATTAAAACATCAAGTAGATATGGATAAAGGGTCAGGACAACCCACTGATCCCCAACCTACATCCATATTTACTCAACTCTACAATAAAGAAACCAATTATTGTTCCATCATCATATCAACCCAAAAAGACCCACAAACCTAGGACAGCCATAAGGACCACTAAGATATTTCAGTCTAGTAGACCTATTAACCTTGTTGCAGATGAGACTGTCTATAAGGAGTGGGAAGACAGAATGGAAAAGGCTGCCACTACTGCTTCTAGCTTAGATGCAGAACAGGACAGTGATAATATAAATAGGACCCATTCCATGGCAACACTTAATGAGTCTTTTCATCAGGGAACTAATTCAGGTAGCGGTCTTAGGTTCTAAGATACCAAATTGGGGGTGTAGATGCTCAAACTAGGTTTGAGACTACATTTAAAAAGTCTAATGATCCACCTCTCTTAAGAGGTTACACACTTGGAAGTGAGGAGGACAATATGAAACTATTGGAATTAATGGAACTTTGTACAAAATTGTCATATTTGGTAAGCAAAAAGAAAAGAGAGATGTTGTGAGTTGAAAAACAGAAAGAGAGATGTTTGAATAAAAACAGAAATAAGTGATTTGGTAAGCAAAAAGAAAAGAGAGATGTTGTGAGTTGAAAAACAGAAAGAGAGATGTGTGAATAAAAACAGAAATGAGTGATATTGTGAGCATAAAAACAGAAAGAGAGCTTGTAAGAATCTAAGTTTAAGATGGAAATGCTTGTTGGAACAGCATTGGTGTTTATACTGCTAGGCATATACTTAATACTGCCAGTATTAAGTTAGTACTGCCAGGCATATCTTAATACTGCTGGGTAAAGTTAATACGGTTGGGCTTAAAGTTAGTACTGTTAGGCTAAAATTAGTACTGTTGGATGACTGTTAGTACTGTTTGAGGTATAACAGAATTTTTTTAATTAATTAATAGCCTGTTGAATATTTAGACAACAACTCGCTTATAGGGGTCTATAATTTGGAAAATTCTTAATATTTCTTTCTCTTATAAGTTTTCTTTGAGAAAAAGACTCAATTTTATTAAGTCGGTCAAATCAAAACCACTAAGTGCTCTCTAACATAATCTCAGTAACGATCTTTTGACCATAGCTCTCACACTTCTTCATAAACGATCTTATACCAGTACATCTTAATCAAACTTCTCTTCATCAAATGGAGAATTTAGACATTTTGCTGATACTCAAAACATGGTCACTTTCTTGAACAAATCAGAGGGAAGTGAAGGTTTTCCAAGATGTGATTTCTCAACACAAGATCACTTAAAGTTTTGCTCTAACTGATAATACAACTATCTTTAATTCACTCATTCAACAGTTTTGGCAAATTGCTTCTACAAGCACACTTGAAGATGGAGAAGTAGAAATAACTGCAACCATAGATGGCCAACTTAAGACTATTACTGAAGCATCTCTTAGACGACATCTCAAGTTAGAAGATGTGATGGTATTAGTTCACTTACCTAATACTGAAATTTTTGAGCAACTTGCTCTTATGGGGTATGCTTCTGATTCTGACAAGTTGACCTTCTAAAAGGGTCATTTTTCTCCTCAATAGAGATTCTTAATACATACTATTCTTCATTGCTTAAGTCCTAAGAATACTACTTGGAAGCAGTTTAGTAGCAACATAGCAACTGCTATCATTTGCCTAGCCACAAACAGGACTTTCAACTTTTCTAAAATGATTTTTGAGGGCATGGTAAAAAATTGAGTAGGTCTAAATTCTTGATGTATCCTAGATTCATTCAAATCCTTTTGAACAAACATCAGAGATTGCTTCTACCTCACAAAAGAACTTATGTTGCTCCTACCCTCACACAAAAACTATTCAGCAACATGAGAAGGGTTTCCAAGGTTATACTAGATTGGACATCTCCAATTATTTTCAAGCATGATTTTCTAGGGTTCCAATTTCAGCAGGGTGAAGGATCTACAGTCCCAGTTGGAGTCCCATCACACACCCATCACTACTCCATCCACCTCAACAACCACTTTCATCACCCTCCAGGGTACCTACACCACCCCATGATTTACCTCTCCTAGGAGGTCACACACCTGGAAGTAATGAGGGTAGAATGCAACAAACTGAATTAATGGATTTGGTTATCAAGTTATCAGACAAAGTTCTAGCATTGGAGACTGATTTACAACAAACAAAGCAGGTCTATTGAATAAAAAAAAATACTGCTGTTACTAAGCTTATCATGAAGGTGGAAAAAGGTTGGAGAAAATAGTCAAGTCAAGAAAGATAGGAAGATGATCAAAGAGTTGTTGTGTTCTGATGATGAGAAAGTTTTAGAGAATTCTTCCAAAACCCCCCCAGGTGCCCCCACACCCCCCACCCCCCCCCCCCCACCCCTAGGGGTGGATGATAGATTACATTAAACAAAGATGCAGAATTACTCTGGTTACTTCCTACAAGATAAGTACTCAAGGAAGAATCATCCTGAAGATCAGTTTAGGAGTTTGAGTGCAGGCTATGGTACTTCAGATGTGCTAGTGTTCACTCTTTTATAGTAGAAGAAGAAAGAATAGTTAGTATTGGTAGTGGTAAGTTAGTTAGCAGTAGGATAATTAGTTATGCTGAAAGATATAGTTAGTACCTGTTGGTGCTTCAAGCCAATTAGTATTGCTGGTTTGAGTTCAAGAAAATTACTTCTTTATCAAGAGTCTCAAAAGATTAGGGTAAAGCTGTTATAAAGATTTTAAGCCTAAGGAAAGTCAAGAAAGTGCTGGATATGATGCTGCTATAAATTACAGAGAGAACCGCTTATCAAGAAAAGCCAGAGGATTGCCAGGTATGCAAAAATAGCTCTAAGGCTACAAGAAGAAATTGATGCTGTAGGAAGACAGCGAATGGCTAAAGTACATCAAGCAGCTCAGGGTTTTACAGAGGATGAATGGGAGAATATTAGAGCAAGAGTTGAAGCTGATGAAGAGCTAACTCAGAAACTACAAGCAAAAGAAAAGGAAAAGTATAGTGAAGTTGATCAAGCAAAGATGCTTGTAGATTTAATTAATCAAAGAAAGAGGGTCTTTGCTCAACAAAGAGCTAAAGCTAAGAGGAACAAGCCAATGACTCAAGCTTAACAAATAACTTACATGTCAAACTACATCAAGAACCAAGAAGGAGGTTACTCAATTAAGCAGTTGAAGTCTCTTTAATTTAAGGAGGTTAAAGAGATCTTTGAAACTACTATGAGGAGGGTACACTCTTTTGTGCCTATGGATTTTGAGTTGGATGTTCAGAGACTAAAAAGAGCAGGTCAAGAAGTTTTAGAAGAACCTGCTAAAAGACAAAAGATTGAAGAAGCTTCAGGGTCAGGTGAAGAACAATCTGCAGAAAAAGAAAAAGAAGTATCATAAAAAGAACTACATAAACTATTAGTGATAGTTCCAGTAGAAGAAGTTTATATTGAAGCTCTACAAGTTAAATATCCAATCATAGACTGGGAGATTTTTACTGAAGAATCAAGAAGCTACTGGAGAATTATCAGAGTTAGAAACCATACAGAATTCTATCATATTTTTAAAGATATGCTGAAGAGATTTGATAGAGATAACCTGGAGAAACTTTGGGATTTAGTTAAGAAGAGGTCCAGATCAACAGAGCCTATAGTTGATAAAGAGATAGTATTGTAGGTTGAACTAAAAAGGTTATTTAAACCAGATGATGATGATACACTATGGAAGCTTCAAAGATATATGCATGATCCATTGAAATGGAGATTGTATGATACATGTGGTGTTCACCATGTGTCTATAGAAAGAGGACATGACATCTTCATGCTAGTTGAAAAAGATTATCCACTGACAAGTACACTTATGACTGTAATGTTGGCTAACAAACTTCAAGTGGATAATCTTTAGATATGGCCAATGAGCTTTTAAAGAAAATCTTCATTCTAGCAAACAATCCAAGACAATAATATGTTTGAAAGAATCCTCTTAGAAGACAAGGTTTTTAATTCAAGAAACTTGATGATTTGAAGGTAAATCACAAATTTAGGGGAGGATTGTTGGGAATTAAACTCATTAGACTTAGTATTGCCAAGTCAAAGTGTTAGTACTACTTAAGTCATAACTGGCAGTATAAACCAGTTAGTACTGCTAGTACTAACTTAACACTATTGAAGGGATTTATACTGCTGATAAAGATTGAAGACTACATGAAGATAAAGACGTATGAAGAGATGTAAAGACGTGTTAAAAGATATGTATTTGTTATCTTGTGTATATTCTATATATTTAGAAAGATATGCATATAACCTTAATGTTTTAGAAGATTCATAGTTATCTTATAAAGGACTCCTTGGTGTATAAAAGGAGATCCTAGGTTATGGCATTATAAATACATCATATCAGTCTTTCATAGTATCCATAGCTTCAAGGTTGTAAACCCTAACACTATCAAAGAGTCTTTGTATTAATATATTAGAGCTTATTGTTTTGGTTATATTTCTGTATGTTAAACATTCATTACTGTTATTCTTCTTAGTGGTATAAACTAGATTCCGCATAGTTTATATCATATTCTCAAAGTTTCATTCTTAGTACCATTAGATTTATCCAAGGATACTAAACCTTACATCAAGCTAAGGTGTTAAAGTTCTATTCTTTGGGATCAACAATGTTCAACACACATCCTTGCTCATAAACTCAATTTGTAGAATCTACCGAGCAAAATATCAGGGGAATTTCTAATTCTAATTCTTTTAATTCCCGTTTTTAATGTTTTATCTATACAACGAGGATGTTGTATAACTCAAGTGGGAGGATGGGAATTAGAATGTATACTTGTCCTATTTTTTACTAAAATGCTTAAATTATGCTTAAATTTAAAGTTTTTTCAAGCATACTTTTGTGAAATTACTTGTTACATAACCTACACACAATAACCCTTATTAGATATTGTAAGGATTTAACCTTATCCATTTCCAAATGATTACCCAAATTCTACAAAAATATGAGTGTGTCGGTGATGTTGTAGACTTTAGAACTTGGCTTGGTATATCTACTTGAGACCACAATAATGAGTACTATGGATTTAGATGGAGTAACTTTTTTAAATTGGTAAATTTCTAGGATTACACCCAAAAAGTCTATATATGTTGTTTTATTAACTAACTACACTGGTTAGTTAAATCCCCGTATAAATCCTTTGTTTACTCTCATCTTAAGAGTAAGATACCCTTAGAAAAACCAATAGAGTCAATCCTTTAGGAATAACACCAACTGTTCATTTCGTTACACCTTTACACCTTAGTCTACCATGTTAGATTAAGTCTATTTATCAGTTGCTAGTTGCTTAAAGTGTAAAGTATGTATATCCCGAGTCTTGTCTTAATTTTCTATCTTTGGTACGACTGGGAATAAATTTGCACATTGCAAATGAGAATGTATAAAGTAGTTAAAACTCATGTATTTTTACTACCATCACAATTATTAGTACGTCCGAAGAATGAAGAATTATCAAAGGAATTACCCGTAGTTATTATGATCGTGAAGATGGTGAAATTACACCAAGTTTCGTAGTTAATATATTAAAAAAAAAAATTAGAAAAATCGCAACAAAAAAAAGGAGGAAAGTTTGGAGATAATCGTTTCACAAAAGCTTAGACCGAAGGAATTATATGAAGGATCGATTATTCGTTGATACGTCTATAAGTCAACATGTAAAGTTTTGTATAAAGTGGTAGATATCGCCACTTACCTTGTAAAAGTATGTAAAGTATGGGATGATTGGGAAGTTGACCGTTACGGGAACGCCAACTTAGGTTGTTGTTCTTGATTTATAATCAAGACGTGTGCAAATAGTTGTGTCTTTTTCATGGTAACAGTCAGGAAAAAGTGTCTAGCAACTTGTATCTTAGACTTAGTCTCTTTGTTTCGTAATTTTTATTTAACAACAACTTATTTCCCTTTCCTAATCATTAACCATGGGTTTTACACGAATGAGGATGTGATCGAACATGTATGTCTATTCTGTCGTTATGGCCATGTATGAATGATTCAACTGCCTTGTTGGCTTATTACTATTGGTGAAAGTTAGAAGATCCTTACCCTATATCATTCTTCATCCAAACCATTGGTTAAACTAGAATGAGGATATGATTGAACACACATGTCTATTCTATCGTTACGGCCATGCATGTGTGCTTTAGCTACCTTGTTGGTGTGGTACTTTTGGTGAAAGATTGTAGAATGATCAACCCTAAGCCTTATTATAAAAACCCATTTTACCTTTATAAACTTGTTACTCCTTAGCTCTAGTGGTGGAGATATGTATCCTTGCCAAGCCTATGATAGAATACTCGTCACGACCGAGCAATTAAGCGAATTAGTTACATGTTACCACATAGACTAGTTGAGTGATTTTAGTGTTTTCATCTTCCTATTTCGTGAGGTGCTTGGTTGTGTACTTGTAATAGATCATATAAATGCTTAAACGGAAAAATCCTTTGGGATACATTTTCATAAACTTCTAAAGGCTACTTGTCACACCCCCAAAATATCAGAGTATAATGGCAACCGAGGGAGTGCGACTTCATGATTATCATACTTCTAAGCAATACA
>BQNB010194215.1:0-11470 GCA_026074375.1 Tanacetum coccineum
ACTAAGTAAAGAATCGATCAAGGCGTGGGATCAACATTATATAATCAAATGCAGCAAATCCAAAGAAAATATCATAAGATTACATAAGATATCTCAAGATTTTGCAAATCAAAATCCAGATTTAGTTACTGTATTCTGGTGCCCTTAGTTTTACAAGCCGGTGCCCTCTATCAACAGCACTGGCAGAACCGACATACAGTAAACTTTTTGGCTATAAATACCAAGCCATTTCTCATGTTTTCACACACCTTTCTCATCTAATCTTCTCTCTAACCAACTGATCTCTCTCTCTCTCTCTCTCTCTCTCTCTCTCTCTCTCTCTCTCTATCTCTAGCATCTCTTTCTAAATCTTGTGTAGGTAATTTACTTCAAGAAAAGAATTGCCAAATACGCGAAAGTTTCAAGCACGCCTCAAAAGTGTCTTGATCTTGATTCATCTTACTTCATTTAAGAGATCATCTTGCTATGATTTATTGTTGTATTGTTAGTTGTACATCAAGTGTAGTTGTGTTATTATCGATTCTCGTGTATGAGAAATTCGGTGATCATCTTTGTAACCTATAGAAGTGTACCATTGTTGTAAGGCTTCTCCACCAAGTAAAAGGAGCTCGGTGACTAGTGTTTAACAAACTCTTGAGTAGGTGACTCGAGGAGTGGAGTAGGGCAAGGAAGGTATCCTTGTAGCCGAACCACTATAAATACTTGTGTCCTGGTGATCTCTTTCTATACTCTATCTTCTCTTTACTCTTACATCTCTTACTTCTTAATTATCAAACATCAATATCTAGATTACTTCACTAAAAGTTTCAAACAAAGTGTTCAACAAGTTTTAAAAGGCCAAATATTTTAGAAAACTATTTAACCCCCGTATACTTGTGTATGTAGCCTAACCTTCTAGATTTGTAGATTTTGAAAAACCTAATCATGTGTTTAAACTTAAAAAAGCTCTATACGGTCTCAAACAAGCACCTAAAGCTTGGTATGATCGACTCAAAGCCTTCCTTCTTGATCATAAGTACACCATGGGATTAGTAGATAACACCTTATTTACTAAGAGAAAATATTCACATATCATCATTGTCCAAATCTATGTGGACGACATCATCTTCGGATTAACTTGTCAAGACTTATGTGATGATTTCTCTAAAATCATGCATGATGAGTTTGAAATGAGCATGATGGGTGAATTGAATTTCTTCCTTGGTTTACAAATCAAACAACTCGAAGATGAAATCTTCTTCAATCAATCTAAATATGTAAAATAAATGTTAAAGAAATTAGGTCTTGAAGACGCCAAACCAATCAAAACTCCTATGTCCTCCAAAACCAAACTCACCTGCGACGAAGAGGGCGAACCCATCAACGACATTAAATACCGTGGTATGATTGGTAGTTTACTCTATCTAACCGCTAGTCGACTTGATATCATGTTTAGTGTATGTCTTTGCGCTCATTTTCAAGGAGCTCCTAAAACCTCTCACCTTGAAGCCAGAAACAAAGATCTCTTCTCATCCTATAAACCTTTTGATGGAGGTAACGTGTTGTTTGGTAGTAACACTAAAAGCAAGATCATCGGCAAAGGTACGATTTCTCATAACTCCCTCACCATCAATGATGTTAGTCACGTAGAAAATCTTAGTTTTAATCTTCTTAGCATAGGTCAAATTTGCGATAAAAAGTGCAATGTACTATTTAGTGAAACCGGTAGCAAAATAATTAAAAACGGCATAACCTTAGGAAAAGGAATTAGGAAAAATGGCCTTTACATTATGAAAATGGGGAACTCACCAAAAGACGCCCTTTGTCTAACCTCTATAGATGATACTTCGACCTTATGGCATCGAAGATTGGGTCACGCCAATATGCGACTTATACAATCGCTATCATCTAAAGAACTTGTTAGAAACTTACCAAAACTAAAGTTTGAAAAACATTTTTGCGACGCTTGCAACGTTGGAAAACAAGTACATGAAAGCCATAAGGCTAAAAACATGGTTTCTACTTCTAAATGTCTAGAACTTTTGCATATGGACTTGTTTGGTCCGTCGGCCGTTCAAAGTTACGGAGGCAACTTCTACACTTTGGTCATTGTTGACGACTATTCAAGGTACACTTGGACAAGATTTTTAAAACATAAAAATGAAGCTTTTGATCATTTTGAAATTCTAAGTAAAAAGATTCAAAATCAAAAGGGTTGCCCCATTATTTCAATCCGTACGGATCATGGTCGGGAATTTGATAATGAAGTACAATTCGGAGCTTTTTGTGATGCTAATGGCATTACTCATAACTTTTCGGCTCCACGTACTCCACAATCAAATGGGGTAGTAGAACGTAAGAATAGAACACTACAAGAAATGAGTAGAACATTGTTAAATGAACAATCAATTCCTCAAAAATTTTGGTGTAATGCCGTTGACACCTCCACCTACATTCTAAATAGGATTCTTATTAGACCTTTCCTCGGAAAAACTCCTTATGAGCTTTTCAAAGGTAGAAAGCCCAACTTAGAATACTTCAAAGTTTTTGGTTGTAAATGTTTCATTTTAAATACCAAAGACTACCTTACCAAATTCGACCCTAAATCGACCGAAGGTATTTTCTTAGGATATTCCCCTAATAGTAAAGCTTATGTAGTTCTAAATAAAGAAACCATGAAAGTCGAAGAATCTCTCAATGTCAAGTTTGATGAAACTCCTCCTCCTAATTCTCCTCCTTTAGTCGATGATGACTTACTAGAAGTCGACATCATAGAAAACCAAAGAAAAGACTTAGAAGTCAAGGAAAATGAACCATTAAACAAACAAATCTCGAACATCAAAGAATCTAAAGATCATCCCTTAGGAACCGTCATAGGAAACCTAAATCAAAGAACTCTAAGATCTCAAGTTCAAAACCAAAGCAACTTCTTCTGCTTTGTCTCTTCCGTAGAACCTAAAAACATTAAAGAAGCTATACAAGACGAAAGTTGGACTATGGCTATGCAAGAAGAGTTAACTCAATTTAAAACAAATGACGTTTGGTGTCTTGTTCCTCCTCCCAAAAACCAAACTATCATCGGTACAAAATGGGTCTTTAAAAACAAACTTGACGAAAATGGTGTCGTATCTAGAAACAAAGCAAGACTTGTTGCACAAGGATACAATCAACAAGAAGGAATAGACTTCGATGAAACCTATGCCCCGGTGGCAAGATTAGAATCTATAAGAATCCTTCTTGCGTATGCTTGTGCTCATGACTTCAAACTCTTTCAAATGGATGTCAAAAGTGCTTTCCTAAATGGTTTTATAAACGAAGAAGTGTATGTAGCCCAACCTCCCGGATTTGTAGATTTTGAAAAACCTAATCATGTGTTCAAACTCAAAAAAGCTCTCTACGGTCTCAAACAAGCACCCAAAGCTTGGTATGATCGACTCAAAGCCTTCCTCCTTGATCATTCATACACCATGGGCTTAGTAGATAACACTTTATTTACTAAGAAAAAGGATTCACATATCATCATTGTCCAAATCTATGTGGACGACATCATCTTCGGATCAACTTGTCAAGACTTATGTGATGATTTCTCCAAAATCATGCATGATGAGTTTGAAATGAGCATGATGGGTGAATTGAATTTCTTCCTTGGTTTACAAATCAAACAATTCGAAGATGGAATCTTCTTCAATCAATCTAAATATGTGAAAGAAATGTTAAAGAAATTCGGTCTTGAAAACGCCAAACCAATCAAAACTCCTATGTCTTCCGAAACCAAACTCACCCGTGACGAAGAGGGCGAACCCATCGACGACACTAAATACCGTGGTATGATTGGTAGTTTACTCTATCTAACCGCTAGTCGCCCTGATATCATGTTTAGTGTATGTCTTTGCGCTCGTTTTCAAGAAACTCCTAAAAACTCTCACCTCGAAGCTGTAAAGCGAATCTTCCGTTATATCAAAGGTACTTCTCACCTAGGCTTATGGTATCCCAAAGGAACCGGTCTTGAGACTATTGTCTATGCCGATTCCGACCACGCGGGAGACTATGTCGACCGAAAAAGCACTAGTGGTGTATGTACCTTCGTAGGTTGTTGTCTCACCTCATGGATGTCAAAGAAACAAACCGCCTTAGCTATCTCAACCACCGAAGCCGAATACGTGTCCGCCGGAAAAGCTTGTCAACAAGCCTTATGGATGAAACAAGCTCTAGTAGATTATGAAGTTAAATTAAATGACGTACCTGTTCTTTGTGACAATAAAGGAGCCATAGATTTAAGCAAAAATCCCGTTCTTCACTCTCGCACTAAACATATAGAAATCCGTCATCATTTTCTCCGTGATAACATTCAAAAGGGTAATATCTCTATCGAAAAGGTTGCATCCGAAGATAATATTGCCGACATTCTAACCAAACCACTTAAAAGAGAACCCTTCAATCTTCTTCGACTCGGCCTTGGATTAATGGAACCAAACTCTTAAAACCTTTCTCCTAAGGTCTTTCTCATTTGTGTCAATTCATTCTCTTACTACATTGTTTAATACAAATAAAAACGTTTTTGTATAACTTGTCTCGTAAACGTATTCTTAGAAACACATAGTCAATATGTCGTTTCAAACACGTTCATTGTAGCTACATTAAAAGGAGGCTTAGGGTTTTTCTCTCAAAAATAAAACAAATTTTTCTGTCATCGCGTCAAGAAAAACTGCACCTCCAACATATCAAAACTTTTCTTAAAAACCCTCTACAAAAATCCTGTCTGTCCGATTACCGGTTCCATTTAAATTTCAAGCCGGTGCCCTCTACAGAATAGCACCGGCAGAACCGGCAGACCTGTTCTCTGGTATTAAAATACGAATTTTTTTAATTCAAATTCAAACTTTTCCTCCTTGTCACATCACTTAGACCTCTAAATATATAAGTTGACCTTAGCCATAATCTATTCATTATATTTTAACTAAGTTAACAAGCAAAACATTTAAGTCTAACTCAAATAGTGCACTATTCTTGCCCATCTTTCTTTATAAATAGTTCACAATTCTTGGCCATCTTCTTCACTCCTACCTCTTGTGTCTTTCCTTTCTTCACAATGCCTAAAGAGAACAAAACTAATCTAAAATGAACCGCAAGAATTAGTGTTAGGCCATGTTGCTTTGTCAATCCAAGAACTTCTTCTCCTCCCTATCAGACTACACATTGGGAGCTCCACCAACTTCTCCAATAATCTCTCCACCACTATCTCCAATAAAAATTAACTCCAATGAAAATTGCTTGCTTACTCCAAAGTCAACTCCTCCTCCATTGACTACGCCATCACCCGCTCCTACTCAACCATTCAAGCTCACCTCACCGGTAGCTATTAACCTTGATCCCATTAAACTCTTGTTCTCTACTCGACCATCCTCTCCATCTCTACTAGATGTGCTAGGTGATCTTCCACCATCAACAACAAATCCATCACCTCCTAGACCATCCTTTGCAACCATTGAATGGTTGGCAAATGAGCCACCTCCTATTCCTCCCATAAACTCTACTTTTCCCTCGCCGACTCCGGAGATAGAACCAATACCTCCTCCTCTCCCTCCACATTGCTTGCCACCTCTACCATCTCAACTCCCACCTCTTCTGCCATTGGGACCCAACAACCTTTTTCCCTTGCTCACTCATGAGATATATTGTGAACATTGCCAAAGGACTCAAGTCTTGGTCAACAACCTATAAGGAGAAATGAGATTCATTCTTAACCACATTCTCGACCGCCTAAATGTCATAACGCACAACATCTAATAATAAGATTAAGTGTAGAATGAATAATACAATTCATTTGAATTTTTTTGGGGATTTTCCTGATAAATTTTATTACGCCCAAAAACATTTAAGTACAAGGGATGAGGGTGAGTCTCACATCTCTGCCCGTTACATAGGCAAAGCTACTTCCTAAAAGAATGGTACACAAAATGACTAGACAAGAGAAACATAAATTTATTTCTTCTTACGACCTCGAACTCGAATATCCAGATTATCGCATATAGCTTGAAGCTCTTGAGGAAGATCCTGACCTTCGTATATATCATAATCGTATGGGTCTTAATCATAGTCACCATTACCAAACAAATCCCTCCATTGTTCCAGCAAAATTTGAGTGCCAAAACCAACCTTTTCTGAATCCATAGAACGAATCATATCATTATCAACTGATGCAACCTCATCTTCACTATCATAATCACCTGAAAACTCTACCTTCTTCAAAGGGTTACCACCTTCATCCATAAGAATAGCTTTCTCACTAGTAAGTAATTGTTAATACAAATAAACCAGTTTTAAACAAAACATTTTACAATCAACTTAGACTAAGGTTTTATTAATGACAAAACATAACAAACCTCTTATTATCTCACAAACATGATTTCTTTACTATCTCCCATCTTTGTAGAAAAACACATGCAACTTGAAAAAGCATACAAATTCTTTTAAAACCCTAACTTTACACAAAATCATCTTACACTTATTTTCTCATTTAGTATATAATCAAATGCAGCAAATCCAAGGAAAATCTCATAAGATTACACAAGATATCTCAAGATTTTGCAAATCAAAATTCGGATTTTGTTACTGTATTCCGGTGCCCTTAGTTTTGCAAGCCGGTGCCCTTTGTCAACAGTACCGGAAGAACCGGCGTACAGTAAATTTTTTGGCTATAAATACCAAGCCATTTCTCACGTTTTCTCACACATTTCTCATCTAATCTTCTCTCTAATCAACTGATCTCTCTCTCTCTAGCATCTCTTCTTCTAATTCTTGTGTAGGTAATTCACTTCAAGAAAGGAATTGCCAAATACGCGAAAGTTTCAAGCACGCATCAAAAGTGTCTTGATCTTAATTCTTCTTCTTATTTCTTTCAAAAGATCATCTTGCTGTGATTAATTGTTGTACTGTTAGTTGTACATCAAGTGTAGTTGTGTTATCATTGATTATCGTGTGTGAGAAATTCGTTGATCATCTTTGTAACATATAGAAGTGTACCATCGTTGTGAAGGCTTCTCCGCCAAGTGAAAGTAGCTCGGTGACTAGTGTTTAACAAACTCTCGAGTAGGTGACTCGGGGAGTGGAGTAGGGCAAGGAAGGTGTCCTTGTAGCCGAACCACTATAAATACTTGTGTCCCGGTGATCTATTTCTATACTCTATCTTTTCTTTACTCTTACATCTCTTACTTATTAATTCTCAAACATCAATATCTAGATCACTTCATAAAAAGTTTCAAAAGTGTTAAACAAATCTAAAAGATCAAAAAATCTTAGAAAAACTATTCAACCCCTTACCCTTCTAGTTTTCCATAGTAATTTTTCAAACTTCCTGATTTTATCAATAATAGAAGTAGTACTAGTACTATTATTAATAAAAAGAGAAGTATTGAATTGCTAATTTGTCTTTATGTCTCACCTGAAATATTGTCTCATAAATTATATTTAAGAATTTTTTTATCTTATATTGTTTCTAAAACTAAATTATTATTTTTTAAATAAGAATAATTTTTTCATTTAATGTTTTTTATAGAATTACTAACGCTTTGTCATCGTAAATTAAATCCGACCAAACCATGTTATGGACAACACCCTTTTTTGAATGTTGTTTTTGATTCTTTTTCATTTTAACCATATATCTCAACTATAACTATTTGTTGTTAGTACAAACTAAATCTATTTTTTTGGAATCCCAATATGGAGATTTTCGGCCGCCACCAAGAACCTTTTCGTCCACTATAATATACGATCTCTCTTGTTATAAATCTTTAGATCGGTTCATTTATGATCTGATTTAGGGTTTTAGAAATTAGTTCGTATTGTTTTCTTATTTTTGGTGGATCTACAGCCGGTTATCTCCATGAATATCCACCTTTCTTGATCGTTTGTGTTTTAGGGTTTTGACATACTCATATAACGATCCTGTTATTAGTTGTGGTTCGATTTGGGTTTGAATTTTTAGGGTTTTGTTTCTCTTTTTCCTTGGAACCTAAATCATTATCTTGATCTAGGGTTTGGTTTCTTTGGGATGTTGGATTGTTCTATCACCCTTTTGATCTGATCGATTTGCGTTAAAACTATCCGTGTGTTGTAATCGATCTGGTCTGTTGGGTTTGGGTGTTAGAAGGATCAATACTATTAAGTGTTTAGTGTTTTCTTGGGTCTGCTTGTCGATGGGTGTTGGGTTGAATCGTTGAAGCCATCACCGATTGGTTGTCGATTTTTAGGGTTTGGATTCACTCGTGGTTATTCGGTTCAAATCATTCTGCCTTGATCTTACTCCAACTACGGGTAAGAATGGTATAATTACTGGTGGGTTTATGATGAGGGTGTTGTAGTGGTTGGCTACTACAGTGGTAATCATGCATCTTCGTTGCGAGGTTGATGGGTCTGTGGCCGCCGTTTGTATTGGTACTCATTATGGGTTTTGATGGTTTCTTGATTGCTACTTGCTTTGCTGCTGGTGTAATCTGGACGTGGTCATTATGGGATGATTGGGCGTTTCTATGCAATGTGATTGCTTCTACATGTTGTGGTTGCTGCTGCATTTGGTCTCTGGTATGATCGAATTTGCTCATGTTTAGAGTCTTATCATGTTGTTGGCTTCTGGTTATGGGTCATTAATGATGGCTCTTAGTACGTCTTTTATGGAAGTTAGTCGCGAAGGCTATTTGGAAGATGCTTATGAAATTCTCTACATGGACAATGGTTATTCTTAATGCTTAAGAGTTAACACATATTTTGTGTTAGCCTTTGATGAGTCGGTTTCATGAGCTGTTTGTAGCCATCTAGATGGTTTAGATTTAGGAAGATATTGTTGTGTCTTTCTTTGGTTGTCATAAGAATGGTTTGTCATTTTTATTTGTTTTTTGGTTTTTGGCACTGTTGTGCGTTCTTGTTGTGCCCATGTAACGGGCTGAGTTGTAGGACTTCACCTACACCTTTTGTATTTAAACGCTTTTTTAGAGTAATACTATTTACCAGGGAAACCTTTTACCCAAAAACTATTTGTCGTTATAAAAATCTCGTTGCAATGCACGAGTTCTTGTATAGTGTTAATATAAGCGTGATGAATGGTTTCCCTATACTAATTTACTTCAGTACCCTAAATTATAATAAGTTAACATTAGTCAATTAAGTTATAATCAGTGTCAAGTGGCAGCGGCCGTGTCACATGTATGCTTGACAACTTGTGCAAAAATAAAGTTCAAAAGAAAATGAAAGAAAAATGTATGCCAATAGTGAAAATGCGACGAGAAACCTAATTTTTCATAGCAATGAAAAGCAATGATAAAAAAGTTTCAATAGATAAGATGTAAAGAAATAACTTGTAGTAAAGGACTTATATCGCTGTAGTTTTTCCCGATTATTACTACTTGATAACTAAAAATTTATTACTTAACTTATATCCCTTTTCATTGTATACTAGTTTAGTTTGATTTCTATATCACATAACAAACAAACTATCTTACTCTATAGGTAAAAACATGTTTATATTTTTTATATTTAACAAATCCATAAAAGCTCACTAGAGACGAGTTTTTTCACCACCATCATTTCTTTATAGTCTCCGGTAGGAACGATGTAAAGATGTACGGTGATATAAACGGATTATAGATGGTCAATCTCTCAAGATATTGTTAGACAATGTAAAACCCCTTCGGTATAATTTATTATTCACCCACAATATATAGAGTGAAATCATAAGCAAACCTTAATGGACTCAACCCACAAACCGGGCTTGGGCATAATCCATCTAATACTCCCCCGCAGTCCGAGCGGCGAAATAGTAAAAGCTCAGACCGGAGCAGATCACAAAATAAAACATTAAAACAAACAAACAATAAAACAATATGATTGTGTGAATTTGTGACCTTAGTACAAATCACCAACACAAATCACGGTTGTGTGGATTTGTGACCTTAGCACAAATCACCAACACAAATTGTGTGAATTTGTGACCTTAGCACAAATCACCAACACAAATCACGCGCGGTTGTGTGGATTCATGACTTTAGCACAAATAACACATATCATAAACAATGGATAAAACATGACTCTTTTTTAAACACAAAACTAATAATAACTAATGATACATTAGATCCCTAAAAATCCCACTTCAAACAAAACTAAAAATTCCACTTCGAACGCACAGGTCCTTCTCAAACTTTGTAGCCTCTTCCATTAATTGTTGTGGAAACATAAGCAAACCTTAATGGACCCAACCCACAAATCGAGCTTGGTCCTAATCCATCTAATAGAATTAGATAAAGAAATGAAATGATAAGGCCTTTTGAGCGGACAAGACTCCAAAAAATTATAAAGAAAAAGATGCACCACGATTGCAATGGCCACGTTAACAACTGCTTAAAACATGGTGGAATCAAATAGCTTATAGTCATGCACGTATCATACCGTAGGATTCATACGGCATGATTTCGACATTATCGATCGATCGGAGGAATTTTATGTGTTTTTTCGATGATCTTGACGTCAGCACGGTCTTAACAGCATCGATCGCTTAGAGTAACGAACCACCTCGTTGCTATCAACGAAACCCAAAACTACAACAATATGAAAACCATAGCTGTCGCAAAATTCGTAAGAAAGTATATTATGCTACGTTCATCAAACCGACATCAAACGTCACCTAATGTCTGTATATTATTTATGCCATTTTTGTAAACATTAGGAACCTAAAAATTATGTAACATAGATCATCAACAATAAAAGAGATAATGAAATGCTTATTGAACTGCATGTTTACACAGATTGTTATAATTTAGTCAAACGATTCAGAAAAGTGAACGAGCATTCTTAGCGACTCAAAAGCTTCTTCCCCTGGCGCGGTATCGTTGGAACAAAATTCTCCCATCAAAAGTAAACATCTCAACATGACGAATATTGATAGGAGGCTTCCCACTATACTTAATCTTGACAAAAGTGGCATCGATCATGATTTCGTCCTTTGCCCCATTTGTAACGACAACCCCGAATGAGAAGACCACATCTTCGTTGAGTGTTGCATTGCTAATTAGTCAACCTGGGCGCAGGTTCTTAAATGGTGGCGTTTACATTCTCCAATATTTCAAAGCCTTACACTGTGTTCTCGAGATTAAATTAGAGAAGAAAAGAAAAGAAAGGAAGGGGAACAAAAACATATTTGTGTTCTTGAGTTTTATTTTAATAAGAAAATGATGCAATAAGCTTGAGTGCATGACGGACCAGACCCAATTGCCTCCCAACCAAATCAAATTCTTTGATGTCGTAGTTCAAACGAGATGGTCTTCGCATCAAAAACCGAGAAAAGACATGTACTACTCTTATGTAATCATGTTTATACACCATAATTTTTATTTTATTTTTTAAAATAGCAGAAATTGTATATATAATATATATATATATATAGAGGAAGGTTAAAATAAAAAGACAAATATTCGTGAGAAGGATAAAAAGAAAACTTTTTTTA
>BQNB010194217.1:0-11470 GCA_026074375.1 Tanacetum coccineum
ATAGGTTTTTTGCATGTTTGTATCACGAAATCAAGTTTCTTTTCAAGTTTCTTATCAAATCCAGATTATCAACTGGTCGTAGGACTGTCGGAGATCAAAACAAAAAATTGAGCAACACCTGTAATTTAAATAATAATTTTACCAATCAAAGTTTAGCATTTAACCTTTTTTTTAAACTTATGAAGAAATAGCCCCTCATTTCGCAAACGAATTGCAAAGTATTTGCGATATAGTCCAAAGCTGTAAGTAAAGTATAAATGAGAAACTCGATTTGCAAAATATACCCAAACAACAAATACAAAGTCCCGCCGCAACGCGCGGGCATTTCTGCTTGTTAGGAACATTAGGTGAATTAATCAAGTTAGTTGGAATTGTTTGGGGAATAATATCGGGTGAAATATGAGGTGTAATAAGAACGTTAGTTAAGTGAAGAGGTTTAAGAGGAGTTGGCAAAAAGCTATGGCCCGAGTTGGTGACGGACTGACGGGTATAGCATGACCGTCACCAATCAAAACAAACGAAAACATACACGAATTAAAAATTGTGCTAAGACTAGTAACTGAATTATTTAAATGAGAACTCACACCTGTGTCCATATTCCAAGCCCCGGTAGTTGGATCATGTAATGTCTCGGTAGCAAAAGCATGTAGAAGAATTGTCTCCTATCTCGGTGTACATGTGGGCCCGGTTGTACCAGCTGATACAGTAGCCGGTGGTTAACTGTAATACCAGTGGGTTGTAATACCGATGGTTGGGCTGTAATACTAGTGGATGCCAGGTGGCCTGGTTGACCCCCAATACGGTTGGGCATGTGAGAGCAGATGGGCCGGCTGTGGTGGAAAGCCAGGTGGGCTCGAATAGTAGCTATAAGGATGGGCTGCTAAATATGGGCTTGGTGGAATTTAGTAGGTTTGGCTTTGTGGAATAATTGTTAGGCTAGTAGTCGCATGGTAGGCAACTGGGGTTGGACTTGGGTTCAATTGAGGGTTAGCAGCCAACGAAGTAGGGACATTAGGTGTTTTAGAATTATCACTAGTACTAGGTTTATTATTGAGGCCCAATTGAGTTAACAACTTAGAAATAAGATCATCCGAATTTGACACAGTATTATTCTTGTTCTTGTTAGACTTTGCATGCACATCATGCACAAACCTACACTCGGTCCCAAAACGACATGAACCCCTAACAAAATTTAAACACGGACGCCAAGACTTGATTTAGGGGTTGTTAGGGCGACGAGAAATACATGTTTCGGTCATAAGCATCATAGGCGAAGTGGACGAGGAATCCAACGATGGAGAAGAAGACTTGGACCTCAATCGCATTTCTTCAGTAATCAACAAGGAACGCGCAGTTTTGAGATCGGGAAAGGTGTCCCGATAGTGCATATAGCCACAAACTTGGCTATACTTTTTCGGGAGGCCCTCAAGTGCATAGTGGACTAAATCTTCATCATTAACTTGTGACCCGAGACTTGTGAGGATGGTGACGATTGAGTCGATCTTTTAAAAGTAAGCTTTCATGGTTTGATCACCAAGTTTAAGGGATCTCATTCCGCCTTCAAAGCATCAGTATGCGACCGTTTATTGTCTTTTAACGATACCGAAGATGAGGTTCCATGCTTCCTTAGCGGATTTGGGACGTGCCACTACAACCCTTGCATGAAGAGGATCGGAAAGGTTGGCAAAGATCCATGATAGAACAATCTTGTCCACCTTGGTTTCTTTCGATGTGAGTGGTGTGGCAGTACTTGTGGTAGTTGCAGTAGAATCACCATAAATATATTTAGCCATGTCATAACTATAACATAATTGATCAAAGAAGAATTCCCAAATATTGATAGTCTTCAATCTCAAGGTCCAGTTTGCCGGGAAACCGTGTGAGAATGGTGGGTGCGTAATCCAAGGAAAGTTTTATACCGAGAGTGGAGCGTTGAGGGGGGATATCAGTGGCCGTCATAGTGAGTTTTAGGTTTGGGAATTTAGGGTTTAAATTTGGACGTGTGAGAAAGAGTTTAGGTTTGGAGTTAGGGTTTAAGTTGCCAAATAGTAACGAAGTTTGATGACTGTTCTGATTAATTCACTCAAACTTTAACTATTTAGAAAAACCATTAAAGTTTCAATATTGTTCTATTATTGTGTAATTATCAAAAAAACTATCTTAAAGTATTCATATGTGTATTATTTTGTTATATATCTTACAAATATTAAAACACGCCGCCCCTGCATTTCGCAACCTCAAAACCAACTTAATCACAGCCACTTAGCCAGGTGAAAGAAATATATGCCCATAAATTAATTAACAATGAAAAGTGTTCCGTTTTAAAAAACTCAAAATAACAATTACTACATAAAAAATAGAACACTGTTGAAAGTTTATGGAAAAATTTTTTTGCACTAACTTTTGACATAGATAATTATTAGTAAATAAAGTTATAAATGTAAAGGCCAGGTCGATGCCATTATATGCAAAACAGAGTATTGAAATAGATATCAGTCTCAAAAAGGAAGTTGGAATGGAGAAAATGGTTAAATTCAGTTACGAAGCTTCGTTTGGAACTGCAAATTAATGTGTCCTTAAATGACAAATGAATTGGTTTATTATTTTTTCAAAGGTTATAAACTGTAAATTATTGGTCATGAATTGTCAATTTAAGTGGCGGTATATTATTTGAACCCAAAAGTTTTATAACAGAAAATTAATGAATCATTATTCAAGGCATTATAATTGACATTGATTACATTGATTGCACCATTAAACACCATATCAATGAATGTGTAAAAATAGATGGCAATCTCAACTATTCAAGATACAACAAAAATAACACACAAATAGAGAAAACCCATTAACAAGATGTTCCACATCTTATCGTATCAGAAAGCACTCAGTTTTCCGGGATATTTCAGGGTCAGGCAAGTATGTCAGTCCGCTGTACAACAGCTTTGAAGTAGTACCCTGAAAACAGACGGTCGAATCTGTTTTAAGGGAAGGGCGTGTCCTATCACTTGCCTCGTTCCATGACGCTATTAAACTGTTTATCCTTTATTTACGTTCTTAGGTCTTCTTCGTGCTTTCTATCCTATTCGGTATTTTTCTTTTATGGTATTTATTTTTCTGTAATTATTTATTAAATGAAAACTGAATTAATTTAATTAAAAGTGTACATGTTTCCCTACAATCTTAAAACAGATTCGGGTGTAACACAATTAAAAACACTTTCTTAAAATCAGATTAATATTATTAACAGATTTTATAAATTGTTTTCTCTTGAAACCAAGATTGAGTTTCTTTGAAAATCAGTTTTAATTAAACAGATTTTGAATTACCAGATCTATAACATTTAAAAACAGTATGTTTAGATTAATTTTATTTTGAAACCAGATTGGGTTTTCTAACAAATTGATCTATTTTGATCCAGTTGATTTTCAATCCGAAACCAAGCTTGAATTTCTTTGATTTGATTTAGTACAAGTTTATATAACCAAGTCGAGTTTATTAGATATCAAGATTGATTTTAACATTTCTAAACTTTCGTGTTTAATCACAAGTGTGAAGCTTTGAGAATCTCCTGAATTAATTGGTGCGCAAATACAACAAGGTTGCAAATCATGACAAAAATCGATTCATTGGAAACCAAGATTGATTTTTCTTTGAAGCAGATCCGAACAAGGTTAAGAAATCAATATTGAATTTCTTGGATACCGGATTATTACAGTTTAAGTTAATTGTTTGTGTTTGATCTTACACGATTGTGGACTAATGCCTGTAAACGTAACTGTGCGCAAGTTACCAACACATTTAGCTAAACATGCTGAAAAACCAGAAAAAATTCAATGGCAGAATTTTAAGAGTGGCAACAAAGAAGAAGTTTCTTCCATCCGGAACTTTGAACCTTGCTGTGGATCTTAAATGAGACTGCACCTCAGGTGAAAACCTCCTAAGGAAGTCAAACCCCCTAATCACAGGTTGTGCAAGAAGTGGGAGCATGGAAACATTCAACTTCTTGTGTCACAACTATGTCTGGAGGGCTCTTTGACAACGTATTGCAAAACCCACACTGCCAAAGATTATGGAGTCAATGGAAGGCGAGAAGCACAAAACAAAAGATGCTGGTACAAAGAATTACTATAGAAACCTTGTTGAGTTCTTTCGAAAATGGATCTACTGAACCTTTTGAGTTTCATTCTAGAAATAAACTCCATGTGCAACTATCTATTAAGATCTCTTAATGAAAATTGGACATCATATTACATAAGCATTTTTTCTTGTATAAAAAACATAATGAATATGCATATTTTTTTTTAATTGTTTAGTCGAAAGACTTCCTTATAAGTGGTTTTGTATAACGGGTACTTACAAAACATAAGTGTTTTAAATACACAAAAGTCTTAAAAAAATCGTGTTTGTTTAAGAAACCCCAGATGTAATTGAGCCGTTGTTAATATTACCAAATTATTTTTTTTAAACAACCTCATGGGACCTGCGTATTAACAAAATAAAAGGGAATGTCAGCCGCGACTTAAAGGAACCTGCTTCCGAACTTGATAAAAAAGCCGATACTACAGTTACTTGTACGTAATAGATCCTTAGAAGCATTCAGAAACCCTTAGTGCCATAACTATTCTTATATGCCGAATTACATAAACAAAAAACTGAGGCCATGAGTAAATCTGACACTTAGGTAATGGTGGATTACACTTCGTATCATGTCAAGTACATGGTAACATATTTGATTATCTTCTTGTCAATGCAGCTGAGAATGGAGAATTGGAATTTGGGGCACCTCCAACTGCTAATATCAAGGGAAAAGGAGATGTGATTCACATCTGGAAAAGAGTAATTAACCAATGCGTGTAACGTGCCCGAGGTTTCGTATAATCTGTGTCCGGATGGTTGCTTAGTGAAATTTGCTTTCATTCTGTGTTTGAATCAAATTTGAGTTAACTGAATAACAGAATGTGAAGTCCCGACAGGGTACCCTTTAAAATATTTAAGCCTAAAATGTATTTTCTAACGTCAGTTTATAAAATCAGTAAGATTTAGCTATTTGATTATTTAAGTAGTCATATGGCTGACTCAGACATGTTTTAAACTATAACTCAATATGTTGTCTAATTAAACCAAATTGGATACCCATGTTTTGTATTGACACTGACTACAAAATTAAAACTTGTGTTGAAGCCAAATGACAAGATTGTCTTTTCTCTCGGTTGAACGAAAACAACCGAACCCCTTGATATGATTCACATGATTTTATGTGATTGATACCTACTAAGGTATCGAATACGAGAACTTATTTGCCTCCATAATTGTTGATCGTGTACAAAATTAATTACTTGAAGTAAGGATATAGACAAATTGTCGTCTATATAAATAAGTTGAGAATCAATTTATTATCGGAAACAAAGGTGGTTCGAAGTCATCTCGGAGGTGAATTTGTTCCCCATTCAAATTTTAGACCCAAATTTATTGCACTTTATAGAAAAAGAATCAGCCTAGAAGATAAGAGTAGTGAGCCATGTTTCTTATCCTTTAAGCCATGACATGTGGGTAAAAGCCCAGTCGCACTTATCTTTTAGATAAGAACCCTTGTAACAAAATATAAGAGATAGTCTCTATGAACTATTGATAGAGAAGAAGACTACTCATAAGTATTTAAATACGTGGCGGGCTTAACTAAGATATCCTGCCTTAACTCATGTTCAAAGGATTGACCTGAAACTATGAATTTGGGGGATGGGTGGGGGGGGGGGGGGGGGGGGGGGGGGGGGGGGGGGGGGGGGGGGTGGGGGGGGGGGGGGGGGGGGGGTTAAATTTCTTACTAAATCTCATAATTGTTAGTGTGTATGGTTTCTTGTGTTGTTGATAAACACAAGATACATAATGGAATAAAGAAGTGCTTCCTTCTTTTGAAATATTTCCGTGTTAACAAGAAATTGAAGATCATCTAAGAATAGATGAGAAGTTGTCCAAAATCAAAGAAACAAACATGATGATAAATCTTTAAGATGAAAGATAATATCAACCCAAGGAAGAAGGAGGTTGAACTAAAGATTCAAAGGGCAAGAACCCGAGAAATTCGTTTGGACCCTTTGTTTTCTTTTATGGTAGAAAATGAACCCAACATCTTACCGAGAAGCGGTAACTTCCTCCTCGAAGGCAACAATGGAGAGAAGCCATCAAAAGTGAAAAAAAACAATTTACAAAACCATAAAGTGGGAGCTCGGTGATTTACCTCCTGTTGTAAACCCTAAGGCATAAATGGATCTTCAAGAAAAGATGAAAGCCTGAAGGTACCGTTGACAAATATAAAGCACGAGGTAATCAAGGGTTTTAACAACGTGAAGGTCTAGACTACTTGATACTTATATCGCCGTTTACGCGAATAACCTCGATTAGAATGATAGTTGCGTATTGCCCCATTAAGAAATTTGAAATTCACCAAATATTGAAAAACGCTTTTCTAAATCGATTTAGAAGAAGAAATATACTATGACCAACCTGAGTTTCATAGCTCCTTACAAAGGCAAAGTTTTGTAGGCATGTTAAGTTCATTATATGGACTTATAAAAAACTCCAAAACAAGGACATCAAATTTCACCATATCATGGTAAGAATGTGGATTCGAAATTAAAGGATGTATATTTCTACTCTGGTTTTTTTATACATATGATGGTATAATTATCACTAGAAGTGATAAGAAGATAAACAAATCCACTAATGATATGTTGGAGTCAAGATTTGACATGAACTTCATTAGTTGTTGATAATGGTTTCTTGATGTAAACCATATGGCATTGTGTTAAGTTCAAAAACATTGTAAGGACAATATTCTTGAGAGTACACTGTGGGGGGGTTCCGGTCAGCTAAGAATTCCAATGAACATATTTTTAATCTAAAGGCGTTTTTCCGCATTTTAAAATACTCAAAGAATATTGCATCTTATGTGTTTAATGACATGCTCAGGCCTGATTTTAGAACCATAGTCAGTTAATAGATATACCAGTAATTCAAGTGGACCATTTGAATAAGTATTACATATACAATGAATTGCATTATGAAGATATACGGCTACTATCATAATGAAGAGTAATGCAAATACGGATACTTGGGGAATAAAACTAGATTCCACTAGAGCGGAAGTATTTACGCTAATCTGGAGAGCTATTCTTAGAAATATGACAATGATTCAAACAGACTATATAGCTAAATCTATGATGAAATTCTGAATTTATCATTTAAGATAAATTTATAAAATATGCGGGATTTACGTTAATTCATAAAGGACATACCAAGATGGCGTAAACCGGTAACGGCCAAGTGTATCCAGTGTATAGCCAATTGAATTTTGACAGAGCTCAATCACTACCAGTGGGTTGTAATACCGATGGTTAGGCTGTAATACCAATGGGCTGGGCCAGGTGTCCTGGTTGACCCCCAAAACGGTTGGGCGGGTGAGAGCAGATGGGCCGGCTGTGGTGGAAAGCTACGTAGGCTCGAATAGTAGTTATAAGGATGGGCTGCTAAATATGGGCTTGGTGAAATATAGTAAGTTAGGCTTTGCGGAATAACTACTAGGCCAGTAGTCGCATGGTAGGCAACTGGGGTTGGACTTGGGTTCAATTGAGGGTTAGCAGCCAACGAAGTAGGGACATTAGGTGTTTTAGAATTATCACTAGTACTAGGTTTATTATTGAGGCCCAATTGAGTTAACAACTTAGAAATAAGATCATCCGAATTTTACACAGTATTATTCTTGTTCCTATTAGACTTTGCATGCACATCATGCACAAACCTACACTCGGTCCCAAAAGGACATGAACCCCTAGCAAAATTCAAACACGGACGCCAAGACTTGATTTGGGGGTTGTTAGGGCGACGAGAAATACATGTTTCGGTCATAAGCACCATAGGCGAAGCGGACAAGGAATCCAACGATGGAGAAGAAGACTTGGACCTCAATCGCATTTCTTCAGTAATCAACAAGGAACGCGCGGTTTTGAGATCGGGAAAGGTGTCCCGATAGTGAATATAGCCACAAACTTGGCTATACTTGTCCGAGAGGCCCTCAAGTGCATAGTGGACTAAATCTTCATCATTAACTTGTGACCCGAGACTTGTGAGGATGGTGACGATCGAGTCGATCTTTTAAAAGTAAGCTTTCATGGTTTGATCACCAAGTTTAAGGGATCTCAATTCCGCCTTCAAAGCATTAGTATGCGACCGTTTATTGTCTTTTAACGATACCAGAGATGAGGTTCCATGCTTCCTTAGCGGATTTGGGACGTGCCACTACAACCTTTGCACGAAGAGGATCAGAAAGGGTGGAAAAGATCCATGATAGAACAATCTTGTCCACCTTGGTTTCTTCCGATGTGAGTGGTGTGGTAGTACTTGTGGTAGTTGCAGTAGAATCACCATAAATATATTTAGCCACGTCATAACTATAACATAATTGATCGAAGAAGAATTCCCAAGATCGATAGTTCCAATCGTCAAGGTCAAGTTTGACGGGAACCCGTGTGAGGAGATGGTGGTGCGTAACCAAGGAAAGTTTATCCGAGAGTGGTGCGTTGAGGGGGGAATCAGTGCCGGTCATAGTGAGGTTTAGGGTTGGGATTTTAGGGTTTATTTGTGGGACGTGTGAGAAAGAGTTTAGGGTTGGGATTTTAGGGTTTATGTTGCCAAATAGTAACGAAGTTTGATGACTGTTCCGATTAATTCACTCAAACTTAAACTATTCAGAAAAACCATCAAAGTTTCAATATTGTTCCATTATTGTGTAATTATTCAAAAAAACTATCTTTAAGGTATTTATATGTGCATTATTTTGTTGTATCTTAACAATAAATACCCACCCCCTGCATTTCGCTAACCTCAACCAACTTAATGTACAACCAACTTATGCACAGGTAAAAAGAAATATATGCCATAAAATAATAACCAAGTTTGAAAAGTGTTCCGTTTTAATAACTCAAACATAACAATTACATAATAATAGAACACTATCAAAACTTAGTGATTAAAACGGAACACTTTTCAAACTTAATTATTATTTTATAATTAAAAAAAGTTACAGTGACTAAATTGAAACGAAACTGAAAGTTGGTTACTATTTCATGATTTTAACTTTATATATAAGTCATGTACACCACATTATATAAATAAGCACAAATTCTTCTCTTCAGCCTATGACATAGAATCTAAAATAAGCTTTCACAAAAATAACCCTATACAAAAAGTTATTCTAAAGACATAACCATTGTATAACCGTAATCAGAATCATGATTTAAGTACAACATCATTAGCTTTGTACTAATAAGGGCTTGTTTCGCAATGATGGAACAAAATGGAGCATTGTTTACTATTCAAATTTAAGATGGTAATGGTTGACTAATATTATTTTTCATTGTCACACATGGTTTTAAAACAGAACCGCATGTTTAACCAGTTAGACGAATCAACCGGTGTAACCAGAAACCGATTAATGAGCCGGTTTTCAACCACTCGTTGAACCACCAGACAACAAATATCAAAGTTTTCTTTGACATTTTGTTTCTTCGGCATCCTCACCTTGTGTCCTTGTAATGTTCTAGCTTCTTGCTAGTGTTTTCTTTTAATAAAATTCGCCGTTCAAAAAAAAAGTTAAAAACAAACATCTCTTTCGTCGATATTTTACATGACAATATTCAATGTCCTAAAATTCACATGAAAAAAAAAGTAAAGAGCTTATATACGTAATTGGTTCAGAAACACAAAATTGACGATGCAGGAATATCTAAGTTTCCTTTGAATTTAGTAAAGTATCTTTTGTCCGAAATAAGTTAAAAACAAACATCTCTTTCGTCGATATTTTACATGACAATATTCAATGTCCTAAAATTCACATGAAAAAAAAGTAAAGAGCTTATATACGTAATTGGTTCAGAAACACAAAATTGACGATGCAGGAATATCTAAGTTTCCTTTGAATTTAGTGAAGTATCTTTTGTCCGAAATAAGTTAAAAACAAACATCTCTTTCGTCGATATTTTACATGACAATATTCAATGTCCTAAAATTCACATGAAAAAAAAGTAAAGAGCTTATATACGTAATTTGTTCAGAAACACAAAATTGACGATGCAGGAATATCTAAGTTTCCTTTGAATTTAGTAAAGTATCTTTTGTCCGAAATAAGTTAAAAACAAACATCTCTTTCGTCGATATTTTACATGACAATATTCAATGTCCTAAAATTCACATGAAAAAAAAGTAAAGAGCTTATATACGTAATTGGTTCAGAAACACAAAATTGACGATGCAGGAATATCTAAGTTTCCTTTGAATTTAGTAAAGTATCTTTTGTCCGAAATAAGTTAAAAACAAACATCTCTTTCGTCGATATTTTACATGACAATATTCAATGTCCTAAAATTCACATGAAAAAAAAGTAAAGAGCTTATATACGTAATTGGTTCAGAAACACAAAATTGACGATGCAGGAATATCTAAGTTTCCTTTGAATTTAGTAAAGTATCTTTTGTCCGAAATAAGTTAAAAACAAACATCTCTTTCGTCGATATTTTACATGACAATATTCAATGTCCTAAAATTCACATGAAAAAAAAAGTAAAGAGCTTATATATACGTAATTGGTTCAGAAACACAAAATTGGTTATCTATTTGCTTTAACCAAATTGGAGGTCCCTAACCAACAACATACATTAATCTTGATCTATATTTACCCTCTATACTACAATATATAACTAAACACAAACTCTTTTCTTTATCTGATGTGGGATTGAAAACTTCACAACAGTATATGTTTTTCACATATTGTTGCAGCGATATATTAACACATTTTATTACGTAACATTTAAATTAAATATGATTCGGAAACGATCGTGCGGTTAACCAAGCAACGTACGTCACGTCTGAGTACAAAAGGCTCGCCCTCCCCGCGTAACCTCAAGAGGGAAAACTGTTGTCCCAACTCTAGATCAAATTATAGAAGTTGCAAAGTAATATTGAATATGTATTTTTGTCTTTCTATTAAATCGATACATTATTCTAACATATATATGTTTCTAATCGGTGTAAGTGAACCGATGTGTCCCTTCACCTTTTCCTAACCGAAATAACTACCATGTATAACTACTTTTCGGTTATTAAGTTTCTAACTAACATGTTTGGTCCTACATGTTTACAATATTACATATGAAGCAATGAGTAAGATTATTCGGTTTACAGGTGTTACATCTTAGGACGTGAATGCACTTGGAAAATAATATATAAATAATAACTCAGTAATAAAAGCATATCCAAATAGTATTCCATTGAGTCCGTTTTGTTACTTCAGATTGCTTATAATTCATATGAAATGCGTTCTCGAACCTCAGTTCCGTTTTTGCAATATAGTTTTTTAGGTAACACAGAGTGCAATAAGTACGTAGTGGGCTTGTGAACCCAGGTGAATTTGGGGATATGG
>BQNB010194218.1:0-11470 GCA_026074375.1 Tanacetum coccineum
ATTATATATGGTCATTTGTTTCTTATTGTCATTGTTGTGTTTTTTGTTTCTCATTATTTGGATTGTTTCTTTAAAGCTTTTTAGGTGTTGGTTTATGGTATATTCAAAATCGACTTTGTAAAAGCAAGCTCGATAAATCGTACAGAAACCGAAAAAACCGAAAAACCAAACCGAAAATAAACCGACAACCGAAAAACCAAACCGACACCGAACTGAAACCGAATGGTTTCTAAAACTCAAAAACCGAAATTTTTCGGTTCGTTTTCGGTTTTACACAAAAACCGAACCATACTCACCCCTAATACAAGGATCA
Organism: Tanacetum coccineum; assembly: GCA_026074375.1. Classification (NCBI taxonomy): domain Eukaryota; kingdom Viridiplantae; phylum Streptophyta; class Magnoliopsida; order Asterales; family Asteraceae; genus Tanacetum; species Tanacetum coccineum. Next base: position 314 of record BQNB010194218.1, read on the forward strand.
AAATTGCAACTTCTCTTTAAATATAAAACTTTATTTCATTTGACCAAATAACTGGTTTTTATGTCTCCAAGTTATTCAAAATTTTATTTCTACAAAAACTCAGTTGCCTTCTTATCTTGTTAATAACAAGCAAAGATTACCCGCGAGTTGCTGCGGGCGTTATTTTTTCGCGCGTTATTGCGGGACATTTTTTTTTCAATAAAATGGATATATATATATATATATTTTTACCCAGGCCGATAGAAAGTCGTAAACGTAATTTTTTTTTTCTTCTTATTTTTGACGAAAGAAAGAGGAGTATAAAGTTTTTTTTTTTTCGGCCGATGAACAGTAACCACCGGTATAAAAAAAAATTTTACAAAAAAAAATAAAAATAAAAAAAATTAGGCCGATGAACAGTAACCATCGGGCTAGCCGATGTGCGCTACACTATTCATCGATGAACAGTAGCCCGTTACTGTTTTTGCGGGGCATTTTTTTTTGTTCGGGTTAATTTTTTCGGTCTCATGTTTAATAGTTTGTTTTTTTCTCATATTAAATGACAAATTTTTTTTTTCAATAAAAGGGATATATATATTTTTTTTTTGCCCAGGCCGATAGAAAGTCGTAAACGTAATTTTTTTTTCTTCTTATTTTTGACGAAAGAAGAGGGGAGTATAAAGTTTTTTTTTTCCGGCCGATGAACAGTAACCACCGGTAAAAAAAAAAATTTAAAAAATTGGGCCGATGAATAGTAACCATCGGGCCTAGCCGATGTGGGCTACACTGTTCATCGATGAACAGTAGCCGTTACTGTTTTGGCATTATATGTAATGATAATAATTTTTTCCCGAATAATATTTTTTTTTACGTTTCGGGGGTTTTTTTTTGGGCTATGCGTTATGGCGGGGCTAATTTTTAATATTTTCTTTTTTTTATGATTCGGGGAAAAAAAAATTGCGTTGGGACGGGCTAATTTTTTCCCGAATATTTTCTTTTTTTGGGACGGTTTTGTAAATTTTTTTACGGGAATTTTTGTGTAAGAAAATCGTAAATAGTTAAAAGGTGAGGGTCCGTTTTCTATTTTTTTTTACTTTGGGCCAGATTTTAGGCTATTTTTGGGGTTTTTTTTTTGGCTAATTTTTTCCCGGATATTTCCTTTTTTTTTACGATTCGGGAATTTTTTTTTTGCGTTGGGACGGGTTAATTTTTTCCCGAATATTTTCTTTTTTTGGGACGGTTCGATATCTTTTTTTGTGGGCCGATGAATGTAAAAAAATTGTGAACAATAAGAACTTGACGTGTTTTTTTTGTTAATTTTTTTACGGGATTTTTTTTGTAAGAAAATCGTAAATAGTTAAAAGTTGAGGGACCGTTTTGTATTTTTTTTTACTTTGTGTCAGATTACAAGCTAATTTTGGGCTAGTTTTTTTTACTTTGGGCCACATTTTATGCGAATTTTAGGCTAGTTTGTCGACAAATGTGTATATTGGTAATAATATTTTTTTATATGGCTTATGTGCTGGGCCTCATATTTAAAGTGTTTTTTTTTTTGCTATATGTGTTTTTTTTAATATAATGGGTTGTACGTTTGTGACCATATCAATTATTTTAAAGTTATTAGGTATCGAATATGTTTCCGCGGGTATTTTTTTATCTGAATAAATCAGAACTTTTGTAATATTTTTTTCCCTCCTACTTTGTGCATACAAAATTTTTTTTAACAAAAAAACAAAAACAAAATAATTAAAAAAAAAAAAACTAAAATCGGGCTGGCCCAAAATGGGAGCTCGTTACTGTAGCAAATAACCCACAATCAAAACGACTGCGTATTTGTCCGTGATTGTGTATATTTACAAGCAAAAGAACCCGCGCGTTGCGGCGGGGCTAATTTTTTCCCGAATATTTTTTTTACGTTTCGGGGGTTTTTTTTTGGGCGATGCGTTATGGCGGGGCTAATTTTTAATATTTTATTTTTTTTATGATTCGGGGAAAAAAAATTGCATTGGGACGGGCTAATATTTTCCCGAATATTTTCTTTTTTTGGGACGGTTTTGTAAATTTTTTACGGGAATTTTTGTGTAAGAAAATCGTAAATAGTTAAAAGGTGAGGGTCCGTTTTGTATTTTTTTTTTACTTTGGGCCTGATTTTAGGCTATTTTTTGGTTTTTTTTTGGCTAATTTTATCCCGGATATTTCCTTTTTTGTATGATTCGGGAATTTTTTTTTGCGTTGGGACGGGTTAATTTTTTCCCGAATATTTTCTTTTTTTGGGACGGTTCGATATCTTTTTATTTGGGCCGATGAATGTAAAAAAGTTGTGAACAATAAAAACTTGACGTGTTTTTTTTGTTAATTTTTTTACGGGATTTTTTGTGTAAGAAAATCGTAAATAGTTAAAAGTTGAGGGACCGTTTTGTATTTTTTTTTTTGGGCCAGATTTCATGGAGGCTAATTTTGGGCTAGTTTTTTTTTTATTTTTACTTTCGGCCCAATTTTGAGGCCACCATTTTATGCGAATGTTTAGGCTAGTTTGTCCGAAAATGTTAATTATAAGAATTTTTTTATATGGCTTAGTTGTTTGGGTCCTCATGTTTAAAGTGTGTTTTTTTTTGCTATATGATTTTTTTTAATATAATGGGTTACGTTAGGACCATAATCCGAGTATTTTAAAGTTATTAGTATCGAAGAGTTTTCCCGTTCCGCTGTATTTTTTTTATCTGAATAAATCGAAACTTTTGTAATATTTTTTTCCTCCTACTTTGTGCATACAAATTAAAAAAAAACAAAACAAAATAATTTAAAAAAAAAAAAAAATTAAAATCGGGCTGACCCAAAATGAGAGCCCGTTACTGTAGCAGGTGACCCACTATCAAAACGACAGTGGATTTGACGCCTAATGTGTATATTTATAATTATTCCCTTTGCTTAAGCATAACATACACCATTAGTAATTCACGACAATTTTTGTTGCTCACAAATGCTCCTCACGGCACCGATAAACTTAACCTTATGTGACACACTTTTAGTTACATGTTCTTTTGAAAGCATTATGTTTTTTTTTGGAACGGCGATTTTATTAGAAACAAAAACTAGCAAGGAGCTAGATTACAAAACAATAATATAAGGGTTTTTAGTCTACAAACTAGCCTAAAATTCGCATAAAAGTGGCCACAAAAGTAAAAAAAAAAACTAGCCCAAATAAGCACTAAATCTGGCCCAAAGTATAAAAAATACAAAACGGTCCTCAACTTTTAACTATTTACGATTTTCTTACACAAAAAATCCCGTAAAAAATTAACAAAAAAAACACGTCAGTTTTGTATTGTTCACTAGGTTTACATGCTTTGCTAATGACCCATGAGTCAGATATACGTATCACACACAACTTGAGGACAACAAGAGACGATTTGTTGAGAAGCATTGATGAAAAGCAAAAATGCATCGACAATTACAGGGCAATATAGAATCTAAAACCATGTAGCTTCAAACAGTACTATGCAAACCATGTTTGTAGTTGTTTGTTGTCTTTTTTATGTTTTTATTTCCTAGGAATAAGGTTAGACGTCTACAAAGTAACTTGTTGTTTTCTTATTTGAATGAATAATGTCAATTTAGTAATCAATGGAAATTTTGTTTATGGCCGTAACTTTTTTTTTAAAATTATGACTCAATTCAACTATTTTTTACTGCAGCTGATAAGACTAGACAATGACAAATTTGTTTATCGCTTAACCATTTAAGCGAGTTCTGACATGATTTGACAAGTCAATTGCTTTTTAATGCAATGATAAGACTAATCAATGACATGGTTGTTTATCTCTCAAAATTTAACACACTCTATGACATGATGTGACAATTCAACTCCATAAATATCAGCTTATATATAGACATAAATCAGGGTCTCTTTGTTTCATAACAAAAATTTGCCTCATTTTCTCATTTTCTACTATGGCTAATAACCCGAATGACGTTAGATTAACTGTCCTCATGAAACTACAAGAAGCAATTGATGAAGAAGCAATTTTGGAGGAACAAATTTTAGCCTTGATGCATCGCTTTGCTGATAGGTTTACGGATCGTAGGGTTGAAATTAACAATCTGATGGTTTTGCACGATCACCCACTTGTCGACTATGGCAAGTACGCCCTAGGATGCATGACTGGGGCGGACATGAAAAAATGTGTATACTTGAAAAGCGTCAGGGATGAGTTGCTAAGGAGCATGGAAGAAAAACGTCAATTGATGGCAAACTACAGAGACATGTAAAAGCATTATTGCTTAACACCAGTTTGCTAACCATGTATGTCGTTGTTTGTTGTTGTTTTTATGTTTCCAAATCGTCTAAATAAGGTTGGCCATGTACTTTTGTGCATATGGTGTTTCTTATGTTGTAATGATTCTAATTGATAATGTTACTTTTATGTTTTTAATTAGAAATTTTCAAAGTATAAAAATTGAATTCATTTAAATTTAGCAAACAAAAAAAAACAAAAATAACAAAAAACACACGAGTGCCACACTTTGAAACATCATATCGTATTCATAATAACTTTATTTTCAACCATTTTTTGTTCATTACGTAGCGGTCATCAAAGACAACACAATTCACGAAAAAAAAACAATTATATAAAACATATACAGTTAATAAAACATTCACGAACATTACACATATTCACTTTCAAAACCTTAACCCTAACCAACCAAAACCTTAACCCTAAAAAAAAGTTCAACTTAAAAAACAACCGGCTCTCTCAATTTTTTTGAGCGATATATGAGAAACTAGGCCCACCGAATAGTACATGTCGCTCGAATTAAACACATTTCGCTCAAAAGGTTGAGCGAAATACTTTTTTTTTAAATTGATACCAGCCCGACACTTGTAATTTCGCTCAAAATTTTAAATATCACTCGAATTATTGAGCGACATGTTTGACCTATTTCGTAATTCCATTTTTTTTGTCCTCTGCGTGAAAAGAACTTCAAAAAGTGTCCGGTTTGGTAATTTTCGCAAAAAAAAGGCCTATTTTAATAATGGATAGATAACAATTTATCTTTCATAAAATAATAGTTGATGTCGAGAGCTATATTTTTTTTCTTTCTAGAATGGGCTGAACGGCAGAATTTTCTAGACAAAAAAGTAAAGCCTGCACAACCAAAAATTAGACTATCACAATTCACAAATATTGTTTCACCGGCCAACCTCTTGAGTTGTGGAGCTGATGGTCTTGGAGCGACCTTATCGACACCACGAAAGCAATAGACTGGGAGCGCAACACGAATAGCTGGAAACTAGAATCATGGGCTTGGTTCGTATTAAGTTTTAGGCCTCGAAATGAATAATTTGCGTCAAGATATATATTCCATCTCTATAGATACTACTCCCATGTAACTATAAACTTGTAACTCATTCAATAATGATATAATCTCTTTTATCGCTCTGATGCGTATGTGGACTCTGATCAGACACATTTTGTAGAGATCGTTTATCAAAATATTTACCAATTAATCCAGCATCTGAACACTTATAATTAGTAATCTAGTTTACACATGACCAGTATGCAAATCCAGCTAACAAGAGCAGTCGAGCAATATACACAAGTTCAAGCAAGTAGAATTAAAGTCAAAGAATGAGAAGATATATACGTATATAACACCGAAATTCATGTTAATATATTAAACTAGATTTCAATACGATGGCTTCAAAATCTAGCCAAGTATTTAATCACTATATTTACACTCTAAGAAAGATACATATCTAATAAATATTTCTACCAACACTGATCAGTCTCCCATCTTCGGCTTTTGTAACCACCAGCAGAAGTTCTTAAAGGAGATGAACTTCTGAATACTCGTCTTTGAAGCAAAGTCCGATCATAATCTGCTCGTTTTTCAGGGTCAGAAAGCGTAGAATAAGCTGAGTGCACTTTCATAAACTCATCAGCCGATGAGTCGCCACTTCCTACATCAGGATGCAAAACCCTAGCTAGTTTACGATAAGCAGCTTTTACTTCTCGTGTATCAGCTCCAACTCGAACTCCAAGTACATCGTACAAGGACGAAGAACCAGAACTACGTAATAATGTCTCTGTTGATGTTCTTTCGGCTGTCGCGTAAGCAGCTGAGACTGAGGCTCTTTTAAACTTCATAGAAGTTGGAATAGATCTGTGTGAATTACAAGTGTTGAAACTAGTAGAAGTAAACAAGGAAGATGAAATAGTAGCCATTGATTTTCTTTGTGTGTGTTCTTGGATATGAATGAGATTAATGACTTTGTGGTTTGTGGGTAGGATATAAATAAAGGGTAACGAGTATGGGTTGAATACGTGGAGGTGACATGTATATGTGTTATCCAAATGGACAAGTTGGTTATCCGTTTGGATGTTAATGGTTGGAGTTATAAATCAATGAAAAAGACTCAAGAGAGCGAGTGAGTCAGCAACCACGATCTGGGTGTTTATTTTCCATACGAATCTCGACCTACTATGTTAGTCAGTCTTGTCTTCCCACGTTATTTGACTCAGGCCAACGTGTAGTTCAAAGTCATAGGTTATGAAACAACTGTAAGTATGCAGTTGGTTTTTTACTTGCAGTAGATTCTTGTAAAGAAAATTACAAGTATTTAAGCTGTTTATAATGTAGTAAACTTAAAGGGTGATGTTATATTCGGGTTCACATTTTTACTCTGTGATTTACTTTCCTCCCTTTATTAGACCACAGTTTTATCAATTTATGTTATATTGTTTTGTTTTTTAACATATTTGATTTGTCAAATTATATATTTAATTATTTTAAACTTTCTATTTCGTAATTTTATAATAAAAACAACATTATAGAAAATTGTAGTATAAAAAAATAGAAGGGTATTGAATTCATTTTGGGAAAATATGAATAACCATTCCTCAAATTAAATTATTTGTATAACGTTTATCGTACCCACAATGGAATAAGAATATTGGCGGTCCGAGAGGGGTTAGAAAAACGTGGCATGGACTTAAACGTTTTGCCTGCGTTGTGATGGCCAAATTGAGACGGTGGTTCATGGAATGGTTGATAAGTTTAGTACAAAAGACATTCTTCAGCATTTCGGCTTCTCATTAGTGTCAAAGTCGAGTAAGATGTTGTGGAGTGTTGTAATTTGGGTGACAAGTTACTTCATATGGAAAAATAAAAATATTCAAGTTTTTAATGGAAAGTCAGAACATGCGGGCAAATTCTTTCAAAAGATACAAGTAAATTGCTTTGAATGGGTTTCGAGGAGATCAAAAAACGGTGCATCACGATAGTAAAATTGGGTAGAAAGGCCAATTGATATTTTGTCACTTGATCAAGAAAGTGGCTCGAGTGGCTTCTGAGAAAAGTAATGTTGCATTACGAGTATTTGCGTGCATAATTATGAGGTTCATGAATTTTGGCCACTACTATAATCATGGGTGTACTAATTGTGCAGTATTGAGTAATTGCTTTGAGCTATGCGAGTTTCGGGTCACTAACGATTTCAACTCCTTAGTCTTGTGGTGGATGAGTTATTGGTTTTCTAATTTTTTTTATAGTAATCTATTTGTTTGGCTTATGATTTAACAAAATTGATGTTGTTACAAAAAAATTTGTCAATTGTGACTTTAAAAATCTAGCCTGCTGGCTTTGTCTGTAAAGAATACTTTAAAACCTCTTACTATATGGTTGTTTTTGCCAAAACGTATCAGGTATATTATATTAATATTTCGTAAAGACGACTTTAAGTGTGACGGGGTATTTATTTGTTTAGACTAGAACGTCCCACTTATCGAATCTGTAATTTTAAAACAAAAACAACACTAAAGTAATCGCAAATACTTAAGGATTATATATACTTCAAATCTTATCCGATATACACATGGCTGATGTTTTACTGTTATGGATGTAGACTCTGTTTCTAGTGGATGAAATTTGAATATTCAATTTTAAGAAACAAGTTACGCTGGACCAATGGCGTCACCGATACGTCTCTTATAAATTTTTAATAACGACGTCCATCTTATCCAATGGACATGCTCACATGTCACAGTCTACGTGACTATGAAAAGTCCATTAAACGCCATGCTAAATTTAATTTTTCTTTTAATTAGTAAAACTACTAGAACCTTTGAAAAGGCCATATAGCTCTTAAGAAACTACAACCTATGAAAAGACCATGGCTCTTAGAAGAAAACAACGGCTGTTATATTAATCAATGGATTAAAAAGTTATCTTTTTATAAATTAATAAACGATGTTGAAAGTTAGTATTTTCTGACTATGCCGGATCAGATTTCTTTTTACTAAATTCACATAATGTTCTTATTACTAGGTTAGTTTTACAACGAAGTTAACATAACCTAGTTTTATGTTTTAGTGATATGATTAAATCAGTGTTCTAAAAGGCCCGTTATGGCGCCGCTAAGGTTTGCAAATGCGCGAGACGTGCCATTCACACTACGCAATCACTACTACAAAAAAGACTATAAACACCCCCTCATAAAGACTGGTTATAGAAAGACCAGTCTCCAAACTAAAAAACAAGTCGGAGTGGAAACAACAAAAACCAGTTTTGAGAAAAAACCCGGTCTCTATTATCTAAAACGCATGAAGACAGGTTCTTTTTGAAAAAATAGCTCTTTATTACATATCAAAGAAACCATGTTTAAATGTGATCCATTTAGGCTTTCCACTATGGGTCGGTCGACCGACTCGATCGCCGTCGATCGGAGTCGGTCGCCCCCATAGTGGCGAGTCGGTCGGGTCGTCGGTCGCCGGAGACCGAGTGACATAAGGATCGCAGGCACGACCGTTGTCGTGGGAAGGAAACTTACAAAAAATCTGCCGTTTTTTGTTTCTATATAAAAAAAACTTTTTAATTTTTAAAATTAAAAAAAAACTTATTAGTGAAATTTATGTAATGTTTTTTTTATTATTTAATGAAATTTAAATTTGATGTTAAAAAATGAAGGTCGTCTCATAGTGGCAAAAAGTCGCTTGTAGGTCGCCGGAGAGAGAAAGCTGATGTGACGCCGGAAAGTACAGGTCGTGACCAACTATGATAGTGCATAGCCTTATAAACGCGAAATCACACATGGATACAAAAAATATCAACCTATAAAAAATTTAGATATCCCCCCCCTTTATTTCTCCAATATTTGGCTAACTATCCACTCAGCCACTCCCAACCATCTTATCCTGCCCCATCTGAGACGCACGCCTCCACACCCTGTCGCCATCTTCCATCATCCACCATCTGGGCGCACCAGTTGGATCTAAGGTTTTCATTTTAGTTTTTTGAAATCGTGTTGGCTTTCAGATCTAGTGTTCTATCTTTAAATTTTTCACCTAGTTATTATGTTTATTTTGATTATGTGCTTTTGGATCTATGTAAAACAACTTTGATATAATTCATAACTATTCAATTTAAATAATGGCTATTAATTTTCAAGATCTTGTTAGAAACGAAAGTGTACTATTTACTTTGTTTATTTCTAGTTACAGTATTAAATTTAACTATTGGGTTACTTAGTAAATATTATGTGTGTCACTATGTATGTACGTTACGATTAATGCTAATGTTTGGATTTCTATGTATTTATCTTTGGGGTTTTTTGTTTTGTTCAGTTAGGTGTGTATCTATGTGACATTGTATCTATGTTAATGGTTTTGTTAAGTTTTGGCATTGTTTTGCTCTTATGAATGCAAATTGGTGTTTACACATACCAGTTGTTAAGTACTCAAAAAGGTTTGTTAGTCGCATACTTACTATGACAGATAATGTAGAGGGTAGCACCAGCCGCAAATCGAATCTATATCATATTTTTGATGTACCTATATTTCAGGTACTTCGGTTAGAAAAGAAGTTAGAGCTACAATTGGAAGATGGAGTTCATTGTGAAATCGTTGTAAGGAAGGAATCTGAGGACCAACGGGAAGATGATCGATGTGAATAGGAAGCTAAGTAAGCAATAATTTATTGTACTTGTTCTTATTGACTTGCTAAAACTCACTCTTTAGAAAACATAGCTATTTTCTGAAAACTTTCTATGCTTCCATCTTATTTTTGGTGTTACGGTGAAAGGTAAAACCTGATAGAACTTGTTATCCACTGTATACTCTGTGCATTGGCGGTATATTTGAGTACAGCCAAGTTGTGTTTTTTTAACGAACAAGAGTGTTTTGAATATTCATAAAATTTAATATTTTGTAAACTGCCACACATCAACTATATATATCACAAGAATCTAGAGCATGTCTTGAGGAAAGATATGCAGAAGGTAATTCCTGCCTAATGAGAAAAAATGAGGTAGGTTGTTTATCTTACTTTTTTAGTAAACTAAATGACTACGTTTTGAAGCAAGTTCGAATATATAATCATGAACGGACGGATGTTGCTGTATTTTTTAGATAACAGTTACCTGGACCAGTGGATATGAAATCAATGAAGCTTGGCTATATTTCGAATTGGGTTGAAGAGATGGAGAGCAAAAGCAATCTTCGATTGTAACATTGAACTTTTATATTACCCTTAATATTTAGTAAAGATAATAAAGCCCGTAAAACTTAACCCGAAGGTATGTGAATAAAGACTTAAATTTTAGTTCTGATGGGTTATGTTATTTTACGTGCTTATATTCATGACACTTATAATAGCTATTAATGTGGGCAGGAGCTAAAGGTGATTATACCAACATAACAACCCTATATATCGTTGGGATTAGCAATTTACTAAAAACTGGCATGTTCGTGTTGTTATCGGTTTACAATGTAAAGCAACGACATTATTACACAAGCAACAAACCCAGCTGTCCAGTGAAAATGATCCAGTAAATCCAGAAGCTGAGATACCACAATCTTTCATTCCATTGTCCCTCAAGACTACAAGCAATCAGGTACATTACAACGACACTCATTTCCTTTCGTGCAAGAAGCCCGTAATAATTTCTCACTAGACACTACCACACAATTTAATTAATGTATTGTTTGAACAACTTTAAAATGATTTCTTTGCGTCTTATGAAAAGAAACTTGTAACATGTTTGGGCTGAATAGATTAACCAATCAGATGTGTTATATAAATCATGCCTGTTAATTTGACCTCTAGTATGTCATTAGTTGAATCTAACTAAGAAATATCATAATTTAATGGGGTAGTGGGTTATTGACCTATGGTATGTCA
>BQNB010194219.1:0-11470 GCA_026074375.1 Tanacetum coccineum
GATAACCAAGCAAGCTGAACCCGTAGCACCTACAACAGCAACCAAGAAACCTCAACCAACACCAACCAAGCCTAAGGAGAAGAAACATAAGCAGGCTAAGGAAACTACTGAAGTAAAGCTGGGAAGGTGGTAAAGAAGCGAACTCTTAAGAAATCTCAGCAGTTGGTCGATGAGTTTGTTGATGAGGGTATTCCATTGACTGAACCTGGGTTTGGTGACTTAGAGGCTGACACGCAAAGGGCGATTAAAGAAAGTCTGAAGGATGCTCACGGTGCTCCTCGAGGTCCTCTTCCACCTGTGGTGTTCAGGGAAATAAATACCGGAAAGTTTCAACTACTCCCAGAGGTAGAGGGAAAGGGAAAGGAGAAAGTCGGTGCTGAGCAAGCTGCTCAGGTTCTACTCAATCTTCAAACTCCAAAGAAAAAGAGCCAAGCTGAACAATACATCTTTCAGAGACGTACATCCGCACCAACTGAAACCTCGGGTCATGATGAATCCTCATCTCTGTATGTTGAACTAGGTTTGTCTAACAGTGATACGGAATCAGATGAGGAAGTGCCTCCAGTGGTCAAAAGTGGTACTCAAGAAGAAGGACAGGCTGGACCAAACCCTGGTAAACAAGATGAAGGCCAGGCTGGACCAAACCCTGGTAATGATACTATATCTCAACCTTAATCAACTCTGGCTGTTCATGCTGAACCAAACCTTGAACACATGAATATTAAGGCTACTGATGCATCAAGTCAACCACAAACCGAACATCTCCTATATGTATGCCCATCATTCTGTGAATGTGATTGTGTAGTTGTTGTTGTGGTGGTTGGTAGTGGCCGATGAACAATGGGAGAATCGGGTCTAGACACGAGAGCAATCACCGGTGATGTCATAGGAGGGATAGCAGAGATGTCTTGATGGATTGATAGATTCTGACAACAACGATTCTAACAACCATTCCTCTAACACCTCAGCCACAACAAGGTTCCTTAGATTCCATCTTAATCAACCGCCTAGGAGAACTCGAGCAACATATCGCGGACTTGGTGGATGCGAACCAAGCCTTGGAGGAAAGATTAGATAAACATGGGTCAAGACTGTACAGGTTATAGAATCAAGATATTCCCAATCAAGTGAGCAAAGCTGTAGATGAAATAGTCACGGATGCTGTTGACTAGGCTATGCAAGCACCACTCAGGAAACGCTTCAGAGACCTGCCAAAAGCTGATATGAAAGAAATTCTTCACAACCGAATGTGGGAATCCAAATCCTACCAAACTCATGAAGATCACATGATGCTGTACGAGGCTCTAGAGAAGTCTATGGCCCGAGATAACAGTGATCAGCTCCTGTCTGACTTGGCTGAAGCAAGGAAAAAGAAGAAAAAGAGACAGGGTAAACCTAACACACCACCTGGGTCTCCACCTCCTCCTCCACCACTAGTAGGTCCCTTTGGAACTTCAGGAGCCTCTGGCGCTTTTGAGTTATCTCAATCACCACCTCCTCCTCCATCTCCATCCAACAATCAGGGTGGTTAGTCTACAAGCACTGCTGCCCCAAGCTCCTCAAAGTCAGCTGCTTCAGCTGAATATACGGCTTGGACGATGACCAACACCAGAATTAAGCCGTCTGTCTCACCAATTCCTAAAGAACTTCATATGGGTGACGACACGACTGCAGACGAACAAGCATACTTATCTAGTGGTGAAGACGTTAGACGTGATCATATTCCCACTGTAAACTTGAGGCAGACTTGGTGGAAGCCCCTCACTGAAGATAGATATGCTACACCTGAACCTGCCTGGTCCATTCCATCATCTGCCCTGACCGTCCCAATGAACAACTGAGCCTCTGCTCTGAAGTCTACCTATACACCTCTACCAGAGAACTCACTACTTGCTCAGATCGGTGATATGGCAACATTCATGGACTGGTACTGCAAAAAGCAAGGAATCTCTAAACTTACTTAAAAAGACCTAGAAGGCCCTGAATACGAAATTGTCAAAGTCTTTCACCCCGACGTAGTTCATCTCCAGTTCCAAATGGAAGAATGCCACAAACTTCTCACCGATCAAGTGGACGATGCAATCCTCAAGTACAATGTCAGCAAACCACTACCATTGGGTGGTGATCCGGGTCATGTCACCATACAACCGGACTTCTTCTTCAACAAAGACTTGGAATTTCTATGATACGGTCGCAAGATGGTCAGGCCTACCCTATCAATCTCAAAGATGAAGGCTGCCTATTATCCTGATGTCGGCTTAGAGCAAATGGTACCAGATCAGATGTGGATTGAAGAAGAATGCAAGTATGACATTGCTGCGATGTATGGTATATCTCACTGGTGGTTTTAAAGACAACGGTTCTACATTAATCGATACACATCTGAAGGTGATCGCAGGGCTGTATGGACCCATATGATTATCTTAAGTGTTGTCAGAATTGAAGTCTTCTCAATGTATGGGTACCATTACATAAAAAAGATTGTCCTTCGTCGAGCTGATCTAAAATAATATGTCATCGCGGAAAGGGACTTCAAATATCTGTACCCTAGTGACTTTGAAGATCTGTACTTGTTGAATCTTCAAGGTCACTTGAACCATCTCTCACCCGAAGACAAAAAGATTCTCACTACTGCTGTCAACCTATGGACCAGAAACTTGGTTATCAGACAATGCGTAGAAGACTTCCAGTTGGGGATTGAGAGCTACCAGACGCAGTTAAACCTCACCAAACCTCGATGGGATGCCAAGGGCTTTGAGTACAAGCATGACTTCACAGTAATTGACTCTCCAAGGGCCGTCACATTTAGGGACAAGTATGGGGTTCAGATGATCATGAGGTTCAATGAAATCCACAAATTCAGTAACGATACTCTACAACAGATTGATGAAGCGTTAGATTACAGAGTCAAGGAATTCAGGGTCAACAGGATGAATCCGGGTTTGGATACAAGATTTTGGACGAAGAAAGACGTCGACAGAAGCAAGGAGTTTATGTTTGCAATACAGAAACGACTTAAGACAAGACGTATCTTCTGGAATCTGGAAAGCTTTATTGGTGGAAGGATAAGAGAAGGAGACTACCGACTGCTAAAAAGAACTGAATGAGGGGTAGTTCTCTTATATGTTGTTATAATATGTACATTCTAATGTAGTGATTCAACTGTATCTTAGGCTTGCATATTAAGTATTCATATGTTCCATAATCGGCTTGTATAAACCTGACACACTTTCTCCTAAATTTTCCTAACTTAAATCAATTGAGACCCAAAATCTCAACGGATTTGAAATTTTTGCTCGGGGGAGAAAATGTGATTTAATTATGAAAATCTGATAAAAATTGTGATTTCTTAACTCAAGTGTAGGCTCTCCTATATGTGCTAAACTCTTTCGAATATCGATGCACATATTGAGGGGGAGCGAATGGTTATGATGGCAATTGTGGAATCACCTAAGACCGACCATGTAATTACTTTATCGGAGTTATAAGGATGGTAAGGTTAGGTACTCGATCCCACGATCCCGCCAGAGCCGGAGGGATCTACCCAGGGACAATCCACTAGTTAGTGTAGAAGTCCTTAGGTATGATTATAAAAGGAGTAATGTGAGAATAAGGGAATAGTGCGGACTGAGATGGAGCTAGTACTGGAACACACCCAACAAGGTTCTAGTAATGAAATCTCGGTAAGCACTGAAGGGGTTGAAGAATGAAAAAGAAATGCTAAGATAAAGGGTGAAAAGAAAGCAGCCCTCCTTAAACCTTAGGCAGAAACCGGGTCACTACATATGCTGTCAGAATCACATGGTTGATTGCTGACATTGAAGACAAGTATCATGGACCCAGTGATACGCTGCACAACCCTCCCTAGCCACTCAAGATCCCTCAAAGGATTCTTGTTTCACTTCTCACGGAGATCAATACATTTCTATCGTCTCTCTCACTCCGAGTTAGACGATATTGAAAAGGTGGCAGTCCGCTCCAGCCTCCGACTACCAAAAACCAAAAATGCACTATTGAGTCTAGAGCCATGAGATCATCAATAAATCTCGTTAGGACACTATTCCAATATACTTGTGTTTCACACACTGTGAAAACAAGGATTATCTTAAGAGTCCTACGCATTATCCTTGTGATATTGCCAGAACATCCGAGTGATACGAAAGTATTCACAGTGAAGATGGAAATCCTGCTAGAGCCAACATCAAACAAGCTCTAGGTAGGTGACTTGTGAGATCCTTAATGGATCAAACTTGTGACACTGGGCATCGATTCGGTCCAGATTATGAATTGACGGAGGATGAATTTTGATAAAAGCTTAAAACTCTCGATGTGTTACAAAAATCACTTTAACTAGTGACACATCGATTGATTTTCAAATCAATTTTATCTTCAATCGGTGAGATAGTAACTCACTGATTCACTCTTACCGTTCTATTAGTAGCAATACTATTAGTGAGGTAGCCTGCTTTGAGGTGTCCGGTAAAGAGATACTAGCAAGTACAGTGAATCTAATGCATCTGCGTTAGATGATCTAACACTTTGAGCTGGAAACCCTGTCAAGGAGGTTCTTATAATGAATCTACCTGATCACAGGTACAATATTTATACTGTAAAACGGTCCTCACGGAACCGGAGGTTAATGCAACCGAACTCTGACGAATGACAAAGCCATATTCGTCACCAAGCTTTATTGCTAACTGTTTCATTACAGGTTCATATAAAGATGGAGATGGCGTCAACCTGTTCCAGCAGAATCAAGTTCATAGCCACATGCTCATACTCAAGACTCAATGACTTTACAACATCAAGAAAGAATGACCTAAAGCTTCCGCAACTCTGATATCAACTTCTTCGTCAGCAAGTTAAATTGATGAAGTAATACGAGCATAAAGTCATGCTTTCAAGATTGCAACAAGTATGAGCATGTCGGCCCAAAAGTCACAAGCACGCAAGATGGCAAAAGATCACAAGATGATGAATAGAGATTTACTTTGGCTGATGATCTCAAGAAAGCTCAAGATTACATTCAAAGACAAGCCTAAAGGAAAAAGCTCAAACTTAAAGTCGAAAGATCACTACTCACTATGTACAAAGAGATCAATGAATAAAGAATCAAAGATTACGAGCTGGAGTCAAAAGCCCAAAACATATAATGCTAGGATTCAAATTGTATTTTCTAGGGTGACCTCCCTTAGGGGGAGATTGTTAGGATCATGAAAAAGACTCGGTCACCCCGTGTTATGTCTAGCATAGGTTAGCTCATAGTCTTAATATTTATCGTTTAGTTATCGTATGACTTATGGCGTTGGGCTGGGTCTTTACCCACATGTTAGCCCACTCCATAGCCTACTTAGGGCACATAAACTCTTGTATTTAAACCCCCTTTCAGCCATTGAGAGGGGTTGGATGTTCATTTTATCATATACACACTAAGTGATTTTCTCTCTCTAGAACTTCCCACTTTCTCTCTCTAGAATCGGCCAACCATCATTCCTAAGCTTGTATTATGATATCCAATATACTACACTGTTGGTCTTAGGTGGATTCCTACAAGAAAGATATTCGAATCTAGCACAACCAAGGTTGACAGTAAACCCTCACATGGTTCCAATACATATATCACTAATCTTTAAGAATGCATATAAAATCTTAATTCAAGTGCATGTATATCCATAAATATTCAGGAGAACAAAATCTTGTTTTGAGTGCAGGTACTCCTTTCAATCTAAAGAAAGAAAGAATCAAGACGTAGAGAAAAGACAATGTGATATTTGGGAGACGAAGGTTACATGGGATAGCTTCGCTATAAGAGATATCTGCTAGACCATCATCCCAGGGGATTCAAAGTTTACTTACTTCTTGATTTTTATTTTTATTTCATTTTATTTTCTTTTAATTTTTGTATATAAAATATAAAACCTATAAAACCAAATACAGAAATATAAAATTTCAAAAAGAAAATACAAAATCCGAAAAATCAAAAATTTCCAAAAAATAATCTTCTCGACATGTCTCTTGGAATCGATAACATTTATGTACCTATAAATGTTGATTAATATTGACACGGGTGTGTAAATGAAGTTCGAGCAAGAGTTCCAAATGCTTTCAAAACATGTCATTTCTATTTTTCTTTATGACTTGTAATTGCTCTCAGATTGCAACTCGGACCTGAACGACAAAGGAGAGTGTACGTTTCAGTGCGCTTATCCTTAGCGTTAGAAGATAAGTCTTCTAACAATGATGTTTTTCAAAATGTTGAACATAATTTTTTAAGAATTTCTCAATGACAATTCATAATATTTCAAAATTGTGTGTTCAACACTCCATCCCTCATCAAGTTTTACAAGACAATTCTTCTACATTTGGTGTTATTTTCGAAATGAGTCAATGTTTGAAGGGGTTTTTTTGAAAAACAAAGTTTTAATGATTTTGGATACATCATAACATGACATTTTATGTATTCAAAACGTTATCAAAAATCTCTTAACAAAAAATCTGTAATAATAATGACTACTCAATAGATTGTATGTTATAAGATGATTTAGTGGTTGAGCATAATTTTTCAAGAATTCTTCAATGATAATTTTAATCTCTCAAAATTATGTGCTCAACAATGCTAACCCTTAATTTTATATTCATTTTACAACTTGGTATCATTTTTTTGGTGTCAAACTTATATAAAATTAAGGGGGAGCAAGTTAATGTTCCATATAATTCATGCTGAAATAGATTTCTTCACAGGATTTTCATGAAAAATTTTAATCACATGGTATTTCAAAGACTAAATGAATCAGTATTTAAAATAAGGGGAGAAATGTAATTAAAAATGTGATCTTAAAAATAATAAGTGATCTAATCGACTCAAAGTGCTTGATACTCTTCGGAAAAGGTTTTATGGTTACGATCTTACACCCAACAACCTATTAATTTCACGACGATTCTGAAGTCATAAGGTGGTTAGGTTAGGTATTAGTCATATGATCCGACCAGAATCGGAGGGATCTACCCAAGGACACTCCATAGTTAGAAATAGCAGTCCTTAGGTATGATTCGAGATGAATGAGTATAAGGGAATAATGTCGACTAAGATTGAGCTAACACTGGAAAAATCACAACAAGGTGTTAGTAATGACGTCTTGGTAAGCATTGAAGGGGTTGAAGAATGAAAAAGAAATGTATGGATAAAGGGTGAAAAGAAAGCAGCCCTCCACACAACTTAGGTAGAAACCGGGTCAATACATAATCTATCGGTTTTCACAAAGATGAATTCTGATATTGAAGAATGACATCATGGACCCAGTGATGCAATGCACAACCTTTCCCAGCCATTCGAGTTTCTCTCAAAAGAAACTTGTCTCATTTGTCATGGAGATACACACGTTATCTATTGACTTTCTCACTCTGAGTTAGTTAATATTAAATAGGTGGCAATCTGCTCCAGCCTCTGAGTACTAAAACCAAAATGCACTAATCGAGTCTAGAGCTAAGAGATTAGTAAAATAAATCTCATTGGGACACATTCCATGAGAAACACCTGTTGAGCACCAATAAGTTCATAAGCTGCTAACAAGAGTCCTACGCATTATCCTTGTGATTTTGCCAGAACATCTGAGTGATACTTAAGTATTCACCGTGAAGATGGAAATCCTGCTTGAGCCAATATCAAACAAGCTCTTGGTAGGTGACTTGCGAGATTCTATATGAATCAAACTTGTGATAACTGGATATCGAGTTGGTCTAGTAAATGAATTGACGACTCAATCAGAAAGATAGTAACTATCTGATTCACTTATATTATGTTGTCTGCTTTGAGATGTTTCGGTATTGAGAACAAGCAAGCATGGTGAATCTAATACATCTGTGTTAGAAGATACAACACTTTGAGCTGGAAATCCTGTCAAGGAGGTTCTTCCAAATTGAACCTACCATATCACAGGTACAGTATTTATACTGTAAAACAGTCCTTACAAAACCAGAGGTTAATACAACCGAATCTTGACGAATGACAAAGCCATATTCGTCTATATCTGTTGTTTATCACTAACTTTAAAATGCAGGTACAAACGACGGTGTTGCAGCCTCATTCCAGCAGAGTCCGATTCATTACCTCATGCTCATTCTCAAACTATAAAGACATAATATAAGCATCAAGATTCAAGAATTAATAAAGCTTAAGTATTAAAGACAAAGACTTTCGCAAACTCTGTTATTAAAGTCCCTACTCAAAAACCAAGCTTCAAGGGAGATTGTTAGCAAGCTTTCAAAAAGGATGCAAAGTATGAGCATGTTGGTCAAGACACAAGATCGTAAGGTGGCTGATATGTGTGAAAACACATATCCTTTTTATATCAAAATATGCCCTAAAAAGACAAAATTATGCTTAAAATGCTTGTATATTTCTTGTTTTATCTTTGATATTATGTAGGCACAGATATTGCAAAAACCTCAAGAAAACGGTCAAAACCGGACAAACACGGACACAGGAATGGAAAAGAGTGTACAAGAACTAGAAGAATGCTTTCAAAGTCAACCATTGGTCAACCAAAGTCAACACACAAAATGACAACCTAAATTTCCCAAAACAGTCCCTCAAAGAAAACCAAATTGCAAAAATGGTCCCCTAAACCCTAACGGTGTTAACTCTTTAATTTATAAAGAGTTAACACCCGTTAACTCTTACATAAATCCACTACACACCCGTTACTTTTTTTTATAACCAAGCTTGAGCCAAAAACAAACAACCCCGGCCCAAAACCCTTTATAAGCCCAAAAATCAAACGAGTTATAACCCGGGTCAAAAGAAAAGTCAAGCACCCCTTTTGTACAAGTTTTTACGCGCAAAAATTTGTTATTACTATTCATCTTCTTCTTCGATTTACCCTGAGTTAAAACCAAAGGGCAAATCAAAATTGGCCACGTGGAGAGACAATTGAAGTGATAAAGGACACCTTGGCAGGGTTAAACGTCACATTATGCTCTCATTTGCCAATTTCTAAAAGGAAGGACACGCATACATTGCCAGAAACACATAATCATTGGGATTTTGTACTAAAGTGCGTACAAAAGAAGCACAAGAGGGTCAAATCATAGATTGCCACGCTGGCAATCCGTGTGCTCACCAAAGTGATCCAACGGCTTAAGATAGAGATCCAACGATTGGCAAGATTCAAGGGCAAGGATTTATGGGAGCATCTAACAACTCCAGGACCTAGAAGCTTCTCCGAAGGCTATAAAAAGCCTCTCACATTCACACACACATCTTTTTTCCTGCATTTTTTTAGTTTTAAGAAGCTTATGTAATTTTTCATTTAAAATGTAATTTTCTTTTTAAGCTCTTGTAATTTCAATTTTCAAGTTGTGTAATCTGTTTTAAGCATTAATAAAATAAGGATTTTAGTTTTCACTATTTTTTTTACTTATAAGCTTCTATTATCTCAAATGCTTTTGGTACTGTTTGATAAGCTTCTCATAAACTCAGATCAAGCCCTTTGAGTCTCTAAGCTCAAATTGAGCTATTAATAAGCTCTTAATATACTTAAATCTAAAAATCAGCTTAATACCTCGGCTTATTGGATTTTGAGCTTTTTGGAAGATGAGCTAACCATGGAAGAGCTCATAAGGACTTTTACTGGCTTATTCTTAATAAGTCAGAGCTTGTAGACAGCTCATTAGAGCCTTTGATGCCTTTGTTTAGCTAAGGCTCTAGTAAGTTTTCATTTAGTTTTACTGTCTTAATTTTCTAGCTTAATTCTGCTTATTATGCTTATTAGTTTGCTTATTAGTAGTTAAACATGTCTTATTATGCTTATGAATGTTGTTGCTTATCTGTTTTCATAATTATAATGCTTAGATCTTAGTTTTCTTCATAATCTATCACAAATCATTGAAAAACCAAAAATAAGTAGCTTAGTTAGTAGCTTATTAGTTCTGGCTTATTTGCTCTTTGTTATTTGCTTATCATAGTTGTCTTAAGCTACTTGTTATCTGGTAATTAGGATTTGAGCTTTAAATTTCTATTTCATAAGATAAAATGGAATGGATCATAGTTAAAGGGGTGTTTGGGTCAGCAGCACTAACCATAGGTTAGTGCTGTTTATAGCTTCTTAGTCTTTTGTGTTGGTATTAAAACTCAAATTTAGGATTGTTTAAGCTGTTTTTATAAGTTAGAATTAAGTCAGTTGAGTTTTCAATAGTTAATAGCTTATTAGTTCAAACCTGTTAATTAGAATTTGCATTATTAGCTTAGATCAGTTCTAGCTTTTGCATTTACTTAATTTACATTTAGACTTGTGTTTTAAGAGTGTTAGAAATATAATCTTAGGTCTGCATTGATAGGGTTTTAGATTTAGTTCATTAGCAGGTCAAGTGCATTAGCAGATTTAGACTGCAAACAACCTTTTTATTCATCAAATTTCAGTAAGGTAAGGTAGATTTTAGATTCTGATTTTCAGCATTCAATTAAATTTTAGGTTATAGATTATCTGTTTTAAATCAGTTTTCAATTTTAAGCTCTTTAGTCCATTTGTTTTTAAGCTCAAATTAGAGCTTGTGTCTTCTCATTTCAAACTAAAGATAGCATAAGCTGTTTGAACTGTCTGTTTTTAGTCTTCTTTTTCAATGAGCTCTAGTTTACAAAAATAGTTTTAAAAAGCTTTTTCAAGTAGTCTTTAAGCTAGTTTTTAAAAAAACCAAGTTTCATTTCATGAAAAGCTCATTTGGTTGCTTAATATTAAGCTCTAAGTAGCCTTAGGGACTGTTTGGTTTAAAAGTTTTCATAAGAGCTTATTTTGATTTTCAGCTTATTGGTTTTTTGATTCTATGCTTGTTTCTGACTTAGGTTAGCTTATTAGGTTAGGTTTAGTGTAAGAGTAGCTTATTATATAACACCCTGTGTTTTCAAGTCATTGACGACGTCGATAAATCTGCAATGTACCTTTTGTATTGTACGTGTTTGCTTGAAATTATAATCCTTAGGTTAAATCACGTACGCCAAAAAATTAGCGTTCAATGTAAACGGGCATCAAACAATTAAATGTTTACATCAAACAAGGGTTAAGTAATTATTTTGAGGATAATTATTAACTTTGTTCATTTTATTTTTATTGGTTGCGTAAAGTGATTACGTTTCGCAATAAAATGCGTTTAGGCACTCCCGGAACCACCAAAACTTTTCCACGCTTCAACAAATACCCACATTTATACCCAATACTCAAAAATCATAAAAATATATCATATATATCTTTGTTTGGCCGAATTTGGAGATATGTATTTAAGAAATATCTCAAAATCATATAACTTGGTCAATGTACATCTATCTTGCATTAAAACCTAGTCATTCTTTGTTCCTTTGACCAACAACCTTCCTTAAGACCATGAAGTGTGTCTTTGACCACTATTGCATCTTTATTGACTAGTCTTCCATATATAATAAGTATGTAAGAAGTAAACACATAGATATGACACTTTACAC
>BQNB010194222.1:0-11470 GCA_026074375.1 Tanacetum coccineum
AATTTGGATGTATGGCTACTTTAAAATTTTCAGGATGGACTACTGCTTCTTTGGGTATCTCCTTGGGTGACGTAATCACCATGGCACACTCGGCAGGTATCAGGATAGTGCTACGGATAGTCACTATTCCTCCGTCGACAAGAAACTTAAGCATTCCGTGGGCTGTGGATGGCATCACTTGGATTTCTCTTATACCCGGTCTTTCAATGATGCCATTGTATGGTGACATTGATCTTACGATCATAAAATTCATCCACGCTCTTGTATAATGATTTGCGTCTCCAATTGTTACCAGAAGATTAAGTTGTCCCAGCGGCCATATAGTTTCTCCACTAAAACCGGTTAGCGATGTTGTTGTCGGGACCATCTGGCTTTTAATTTCCGGCCAGAGCTGGTTGAAGCAGTGCTCATAGAGTACTTCAATGGAGGAACCTCCGTCTATGTACATGCGGTGGATCATGTGTCTACCAATTTCCGCTTCTATGACGAGCGGACCTTCCATCCCATCGCTGTTAGCTAGTGGTGGAAACGTAATTTCGCCGACATGGGCAAAGCTTTAGGTCAATTTTTGCTTTGTTACTCTCTGCCACGATTGTATCATATAAATTGCTAGGGACTTGTCTTTAGCCGGGGCTTCCTTTTTTCCATTCTTCGTTTGGTCTCGACTTTGCTTAATTTCTTTATCAAGTGCGAGAGCTTCCCTGCTCGCACCAATTCTTCAATCTGCTTTTTTAACTGCATGCACTCGTCCGTGCTATGTCCTTTATCATTGTGAAAATCGCAAAACTTGTAACTGCTTCTTTTTTTCTACCGGGGTTACCATGGGCGGTGGTGGTTTAAATTTTCCTGCTTCGGCCGCGAGGATTTCCTTTGGCGTTCTGGTAAGAGGAGTAAACTTGTTAGACCCCCGTCCTTCTCTTAATTGACCTCGGAAGTCAGATTTTTGCTCGTGCCACTTGGGCTGGTCTTGTTGTTTCCACGGTAAGTGACCTTTCTTTTTAGAAGCGGTAGCGGCTTCTCCTCGTATGAAGGCAGTGGTGATTGCCATCATTTCTTCCATTATCTTTGGGACGTGTTCGTTGAGACGCTTTGTTAGTTCGGGGTTGTTGACCCCATGCATAAACCCGGAGATCCGCATGCATTCAGGGGCCCCCTTCATGTGTCCGGTTTTAACTTTGAAACGCTCCATGAAATCCTTAATGGTTTCCCCGTCTCTCTGCTTGATGTTGTGAATTTCTACTGGATCTTTCACATACTTCTTCTGCTGCATGAAGTATGCTAGGAAGGCCTCTTTAAGACCCTTGTACCCATCTATGCTTTCTGGAGGTAGCTCATCAAACCAGACCCTTGCGGCTCATATTAGGGTAGAGTTGAACATGTGACACCATGTAGGCATTGCCCAACGTTCCACCTGTGCCGCGGCTTGGAAGATTTTCAAATGATCTTTCGGGTCTCCGGTTCCGTCATAAGTTTTCACATTGTTGGGCATGCGCGTCTTCCGCGAACTTTTAAAGTTGCGGATTCGAGGCGTGAACGGATCCACATCCTCGCAGGTCCAGGGTACGGCCAGATCGTCTTCATCTGCCAATTTGCGCCTTTTCGTTCTTGATTTCCAGTGTCTTCTGTTACTGGTGCTGCTTTCTGATCCTCGAGATGATGGGGATTCATTTTCCCTCCATCTCTTTACGCTGCGGAATCGACCTCCGTCCCGAGATCGATCTTTGTACTTGGTCTTGGTCTCCTGAGAATAAGTATCGCCATAGGATTCTTCGATGCCCCTAGAGCGGTTTTCCATTCGGGAACGCTCTCTACTGAGGGAATAACCTCTACTATGAGAGGGGTCTCTCGAATCCGTCCTGCTTGGCCCGGACTTTGTGGTACTTGGCGAGTAGGTGTCACTAAGTCGCTCATGCACACTTCTCCTTCGGTGGCTTAAGCGGCTAAACATGTTTCTGTCGTCGCGCCTTTCACGACCTCGCGTCCTAGATCTCTCAGGATGGAATCTCGCAGGCGAGTTTTCTGCCCTCGAGTTCAAAGAGTTCTCTCTTTCCCTTCGGGTTTTCTTGGAGTTTTCTCCAAAATTCAGCCTGGTTTGGACTTCTTTTCGCTTGTCACGCCGTGCCTTCTCCATGATGATTGGCAGGATGTCTTCGTAGTGCTCTTCGCAGAAGTCCTGGATGTTCACCCTAGGTGTGGCGTCCGACGCCTTTTCTTTGTTTGTAGTTTTCGTGACAGTGGTCACAATGGGGGTTGCATTAGCCATCGCGCTCATTCTGATGAGAGTAATTCCTAGTGTTGGGTCCCACGGATGGCGCCAACTTGTTGATACAAAAGTTAGGTTGGGTCTAGTTTGATCCGAATAGGCTGCTATTCGGGTGTATAGTGCCTTGATCTTGTACCAAGTGAATTTGTTGAAGGACCCTGCACAAGGAAATAAACACCGTTAACCTTATCGTGGGAGCGGATCCCACGATTAGACTCCGGCGTGAGAGTAAGTATATGACTTTTGGAGAGTACTCGAGTGTTATTAGGGTTAAAACGATACCTGTACTGATGACAATTGGGTTCCTTTTATAGGTCGAATACTCCTTAGGGTTTCCGTATCTTTCGGCCCAAGACGCGGCCGATATTGTAGGGATTCGGGTTTATCTTGAGTGATTTAAATAAGTAAAGCATATCTCTTATTTAATTGAGTTATCCTCAAAGATATCTCGTCCCAATGCCGCGGCCACGAACAGCGTGCCATTAACCACGACCCGTAGGCCCAGGAAGCCGTGACCGCGGGTTGGGCCGAAAGCCCAGTAACAGCCACAAAGTCCATAATAGTGTGAATGGGCCGGGCCGGTCCATACTATACGTATTAAAGAATCGGAACAAAAATTGTACGTAACCAATAGCCTGGTAGAGGAGCATATGCATGTGATTATAGCTAAAGACGAGCAAAAGAAAAACGTACCTCTTTAAATTAAAAAAAATGTTAGAGCGTGCTGATAACATGTTGTGAACACAAGTTTGAGAGAATGAAAAGTGTTATTAATCAATTGACCAATAGGTCTATATATATATACAAAGAGATAATGCTTGAACCATCTCCTAGTTTCATATAAACTCTAACTCATATTAGGAGATAAGAACATCCACATATAATTATCCATAACAAATCAAAAATAAATGACAATTATCACTTAATTTTAGTTTTCACCATTATACCTTTTTCTTCTCAATTTTTTGTGAGCAAAACTCACATACTTTCCAATAAAATCAGAACCTCCATTCTTTATTACCATCTAACAAATAATATTTTTGTTTTGTTTTTGAAAGGCATCTAACAAATAATTTTAAGTGACTAAATTAAATTAAGATGAGAACTGAGTTTTGTGTTTGCCGGAAAAAATATACATCAAATTAGCAACCATTTTCTTGTCTTTTTAGAGGCAACGGCATTTAAACAAAGAAAGTTATGAAAAAAGGACAATTGAAGATTGGCGTCTAAGAAACATATGTCTTTCGTTTGTTCACTTTGTTGCTATGATAAAAATTCAATTTTAATTTAATTTACCAAATTATTTTTTCAAAAATACATATATTTTTAAGAGTAAACTGCAAAAATCATCCCTGTGGTTTGTAGTTTGTGGCACTAATCATTCCTAGCCGATACTATTGGCACTAATCATCCCTGAGTGGCAAATGTTCGGCAAAAATCATCCTTATTGGGGATGATTTTTGCAAAAAGTTTAACAAAAAGTTTTAAACGTATTATAACAAAGGGTTTTGCAAAAATCAACGCCTCTAGGGATGATTTTTGCCGAACGTTTCACCACTCAGGGATGATTAGTGCCAATAGTATCGGCTAGGGATGATTAGTGCCAGAAACTATAAACCACAGAGATGATTTTTGCAGTTTACTCTATTTTTAAAGTACCTGCAAGTGGATAGAATAGTTGTTATGTGACTCTCGATCGAGCTAGATATGAAGATAGGTTTTGATCAGGGGCGGAGCCAGGATTTTATCTTAGGGTGGGCTCGGATTTATGATATAGTAGTAACGATTTAGTGTTTTATTTATCGAACCAATGACCGAACCAATAAATCTGTTTGACCCTCAAAAGCCGGATAACATCATACAATGTATCTAAGATATCATAATAGTGAAATGTGAGATACACTATACGATGTTATCTAAACAACCTTAAAAGGCCACGCCAACCTCTTGAAAATGGAGGGCTTTACTTGGTTAGAGTCTGTGTGGCGGCGGGCTTAAACCCCGTTGATTAGTCGACCAAAAAAAGTCAAAGACTATGGTTACCAAGAAAAAGATTCCATGATAGTGTATGAACACATCGGATTGGGATCGCATTTGGGCTTTAGCTTGGGTTATTTTTATTTTTTTTTTTTTAGAAGATCTATACAAGATTTTTTATGTATCCGTTAAATATGTTATTTAACCCTAAATCCGTACTTATAGCTTATTTTACAAGTAATATACATAGCAAGTCGTTATTCAGTGAATCAAAAATAATATCAAATAACCGTAAAAGACATACTCCCTCCGTCCCATATTAAGTGTCCATTTTTGACTTTTTAAATTCTATATTCTCAATTTGACCTTAATTTATATTCATCTTCAAGTTATAATGAAACTCAATGCAAAATAAAGAATGGTAATGGATTTGAATGTATTTTTCATTGGTATATATATTCCAGGTAAGCCCTGTATATAACATAAATAAAATATTGTACTTTATAGTTTATAAAAAAGAATTCAAAAAGAGCTCACAAATGGACACTAATATGGGACTGAGGGAGTAAATAACACACACCCTGGTTGTGGTGGGCACAAAGAACGTTGTGTAACATCCGCTGCGTATGTCGCTGTTTCACTAAACCTCGATACTAAAGCACTTCGTAAGACTACTTCACTGGATAATGAGAAATCAATTCGTAAATGGACATTAAAACATAACAAACGATATACGAACTAGATGGTCCTTTTATTATTGAAACCTTTAAGAAAGAAAATACAACATCGTACTAACGTAAAGAACAATCATAAACACACTTTGAACCATCAATCGCCATCTCTTCCTACACATCACTAACATCTGTCAGGCGCTGCAACAAACTTTAATTTTTCACTTAGCATAACACAACGAAAGTGCTATTTTAACAACGGATGTTGCTAACAGATTTCTCCCATTAGAAGGGGCCAAAATAACAACTCAGCGAAACATGACTTAAATTTAAACTTCAAGCTAGATGTGTTGGGTCAGTTGGGGGTGGCTGAGCACCTGTTAGCCACCCTACTGGCTCCGCCCCTGGTTTTGATAGTGAGAAAGGGTATAATAAGATAATTTATAATAAAAATATTTATAAATGTTATATTCATGTTGGATATATAATGTTTAAATTTTTGACAGTTTTTAGAAGGATATATATGTAATTATGAACCTATATGCTTGGTAAGAATATGATGCAATCATTAGATCTTTGCAAAGATGCAAAAGACAATAAGATTCACTATTTTAGCATAAATCGCAAACACTTTCATCATCCAACCATCTATTTATTATAATGAATACCAAATGATATAGGAAGAGAATACATATTAAAAAAAAAAAACTCCACTTAGATTAGGAGAGCGAAGATGTTCTTCATTAAAAATTAAATACTCTCATAGAACCTTATATGTTAACGCCAAAACGAAACTACCATCGTGCGCACGAGAACTTAAATCACACTTCTATAAGAGGGCACTTTAATATACTTTTTGAACGAACTATTTTTTTTATTTTTTTATTTTCAGTCACGTTCCTTGAAAAATTACGCATCGTAGATTATGTATCACAAATCACATATGATTTTTTTAGACGTGACTAAAAAATAAAATCGAAAAAAAAGTTCGTCGAAATTATATCAAAGTGCCCCTCTATAGAAAGATGATTTAATTCTCGTGATGGTGTATTTTTTATCGTTTAACAATTTACCGTTTGCAAAATATTTTAATTTTAAAAACGGGGTGGAAAAGTGAGGTTTTTTTAATTAATAAAAAAATGAGTGGCTATGATTGGTTCATTAGATCTTTGATAAATATCGGTCCTACATTGATCTCATCTCTTGCAAAGATATACATACAATTCTCCCTACGTTATATTGTGAAGTTAGGGAACTTGGAATGTAATTTAAATGTATATTGTTGTTTGGGCTTGTATCTAGTCCCATAAAGAAAAATTGTTATATAATGGTATTTAAAAATATACTTTGGATTATTACAATAATAAGAAAAGAAGTGGAAACGTAAACTTTGCATAAATTGAAGGTTGTTACTAACAATTTCAAATGCTACAAAGACGGTTGGTAGGTCTACAAACACCAATATAACTCATATTTGCAAAGGGAACAAAAGTTGAACCATGTTTGCAAACAAATATGAAAACAAAACCATTTGTACTAAGAAACTCTACCTTTATAATCACGAACATATGAAATATAATCATACTTTTGAGCATCGATAGGAGTAGAATACCAAGAATCATTGTAAGTGCGATCCTTGAAGTTTTGAAAATCGAGTTGCATGTAAAAATTAGTAGTAGAAGCTAGTTCAATAAAGATCAACAGAAAGGTAAAAAAAAGTAAAGATCACATATAAACACATCTTACCTAGTCATTTTTTCACTAAAACGAAAAAAGCCTAGCTTTTATCCTTTTTAAAGAGTTGTGATATTTACATGTATCGTTTACTTTTTCCAGAAAAACCGTGTTATTTAGCATTATGCCCTCTATAGTTACCTAAATTTCTTTGAAGCTTTTTTTTGTTTTTCAATAAAGCATGTCCCTTTCCACTTTACTCACCAAACTTCATATATTTCACCAAGATCCTCTTTAATCACGACAACAAATCATCTAACTGTCACACCCCCAAATCGGGCCTAGTCGGAATAGGTAATCCGAGGGCGTGACGTCATGAATATACATCACACAAAGTACAGAAGAACGTCCTCTAAGGGACGTTTTGGAAAGATAAACACCGTTGCATTTAAATATCATAAGTATGGTTTTACATAGGTTCAAATGGTTCAAAGGTCAACACGCGGAAGCAAAAATAAGTTTGAAAGCAACAACGGTATTTATGAAATAGTTAAAGTCTTGGACGACCGGGCCACGCAAGAAACACCACATAGCACATTCAACGACATCCATAGCTAAGCAACTGAGAAAGACATGCTTAAAAGGTCAACATAAAGTTGGTGAATTCATAGGTTTAGTTAAAATCATAAGAGTGGACCACAAGATTTAAGGTATAGAAGCATGACTATTGTAACACATACAATAGCACACAAAAGTATTTACGTTCACCTAAGCTCATGACACCGAAGCTAATAACATGCAGCATATTAAATGCTAAGTCAGATTTGCCATGTAGGTATCTAGTTCAAAATACCTAGTTAATCGACATGATATGCATCCGTTGACCAAACGTAAAATCAGTAAGAATTACCAAACCCGGATGAGGATTATTAGTCCCTAATAGATCTATTAATAACACTCGCGCTTACTTCAAGTAATTAACGGTTCATGATAGTGGCCGTTTGTGAACGAAAGGTACTTAAGCATAACGTAAACAGTAAAGTTTTAGTAAAGTTACTTGTGTCCAATAGTTTAAAACAAGCAATGTTTCTCACCCTAAATAGTTGAAATATATTCATAAAGTAGTAAAACGTGGGGCTATGAACTCACCTTAACAAGCGATGAGTGAAAGGATAATCAATGAAAGAAGAACGGAAAACACGAGATCCTAACCGCGACCTAATGAAATGACGCGCTTTAGGAGAAAGAAATATATACAAAATGATGCATAACTCGCTTATAGAAGAGGGTGGCATCCATGTGGGTGTATTGTCTTAGTTTAATTAGTAAAATGCGTCTTTACAAAGAAAATAGGTTTTTAGTCATCTTACGACACTTAGACGAAAGTTACTATTTTTGAAAAGTTACTGTTTTTAGAAATTTTCTATTTTAGGAAAGTTTTAGAAATCCCGGATGTTAATAACGTCTCCTAATATTTGTTAAGTCCATCTTACATCGAAACGCACTAAAGGAAACCTAAACATCTAACTTCCATCTTTAAATCGTCAATGTATTAAATAAAGACTTTCTATTTTTAGAAATCCCTAACGTTTTCGAAATATAGTTTTTAGAAAGTCTCTAACGCGTCGTAACTATATAATAGTGATACTATAGCATTCACTAAGGTTTTCAAAGCTCAAACGGACTCGAAAACGCTCAAAAAGCCCTTTTTAATTTCCAAACAACTCACATTTTTCTAATGTAGTGTCCGAAAAGTGACTCGATTTAAAAGTGGTTTAACTCTCTCATTTTTGACTTTCAAGCTTAAAGAAAACTCGCTACCTTTTATAAGATTTCATTTTGGACAACTTTCGTGTTTTACACTTTAGCCGGTTCGCACCCGGAAGGGGTCAAAACCTCGTTTTGAAAACTGATCAGATTGTAAGATAAAGGTGGGAAAAGTATTAAGTTTCGCCAAACATAAAACGGTCATATCTCCTTCGTTACAAGTCAAATTTTT
Source organism: Tanacetum coccineum (assembly GCA_026074375.1). NCBI lineage: Eukaryota > Viridiplantae > Streptophyta > Magnoliopsida > Asterales > Asteraceae > Tanacetum > Tanacetum coccineum. The sequence goes on from BQNB010194222.1 coordinate 8,585, forward strand.
ACGTTCTTTATGTCAAAAGTTGCATATCGACATCTACTATCATAATATTAAGGTTTACGCTTGTTAAAATGTTTTCAAGTCACCCTAAACTTATTTTGAACAACAACATGTTTAGTCGAAATCGACACCAAAACTTCACCACAACTTCTCAAAATCCCAATCTAACCTAAACTCCATCATCTACTTAATCCACAACATATACCACTAACTTAATCCCACCATCATCATCTCAACATTACACTAACCTCTTTATCTTAGTTCTATTAACAATAAATTTACAAAACAAGCATAGTATCAGCATATTAAAAAAACCCATTTCATTATCTTTCAAAAGATGACACAACACATGGATTCAAGAACACGAACATAAGGAAATCAAGAAATAGAAGATGAGTTTAAAAATCTTTTACAAGTGTGAAGAACAAGCTCAAAATTATAAGAACTTGATTAGGAGATGAAGAACTTGAAAAACCAAAATATTTTATGAAACCCTAGTTCTTGAATCTTGAATAAACCTTGTAATGTTTGAAATAACCCTTTGGAATACCTTAGATCTTCTTAGAAATGAACCTAAATGACTTAAACTTGAAGAAAATGGAAGACAATCTGTTATTCCAAATATTATCCACTTGACAATTGGGGTGAGCGTATCGGACCGTCGACCGGACTGGACCGACCGGACCGGACCGAAGGTATTTCGGTCCGGTCCGTGGTCCGGTGTTTTGGACCAATTCGGTCCTCGGTCCGGTCGGTCAGGTCCAGTCCGACCAAAAACCCGAAGATTAAGCCGTGTAGGATCGGACCGGACCGAAGACCGACCCGGACCGGACCGACCCAGACCGGACCGTACCATTTCGGTCCAGTCCTCGGTCCGGCATTTTGGGTACTTTCGGTCTCGGTCCAAGGTCGGTCCGGTTCGGTCCTTGGATCGTGCTCACCCCTACTTCTCAACAATAAGCAACACAATAATAAGCCGAATGGAATAAGCTAGAAAAGAGAGAGGGAAAATAGAAAGATTATATTCTTGCAAAAGGTGTGAATTGGTGGGAACACCCTGGTCCCATACATCTTTTGATGCCAACCGGATCCTTCCCCAAAGACTCGGCCCCAGGCAATGAGCTCCTGTCCCAGCGACCTAATTAGCCAAGAGGTGGGTTTGAACCTTGGTCATTTTCTTGCAAGACCCTCTTTGACCGGTCAACTGAGCTTTTGCGGAGGAGGAATGGTACCATCTGAGTCAAAGGCCATATGATATAGAAAGATTATATTAGAGAGAGAAAAAGAGGGTGGATGGGTTTCACATGAAAAAACACACACATGAAATTACTAACCAATACCTTCTCCATGTGTGGAGAGGGGCTTTTATAGTCCAAGGCCTCTAGTAGGCTCATGGGCTTTGCTTAATGGGCAAGGCTTGGCTTTAAGTGGGCTTTGAGCCCAAAACATAAACAATATTAGATTACAGTCCAAGCCCGTTAAACCCGACTAGCCTATTACAAATGAAGATTAATAATAACTAAGATGACCGATAACATTCTTGTTTGAATTAATAAGATTAAGGCTAACAATCTCCCCCAATGTTGAGGTTATCTTGATTTAACTTTATCTTAGCCTTCTTCGGTCTTGTCTTCGTCTTTTATTGTTTGTAATGGATTTCTTCCTTCATGCTCTGTGATCTTGATGTTGAGCCTTCGTCATTTGACTTTGAGTTCTTGAGATCTTTATCTTGCATCATCTCCTTGTCTTGAATCATCTTGATTTGACTTTCTTGATCAACTTGCGCTTATGACTAACATGCTCATGCTTGTCTTGAAATCTCCCAATCTCCTCTTCTTCATCAGGCTAACAATCTCCCTTATCTTGTATTGACTTTGAAGATCTTTGATGACATTGAGGAAATTCGTGACTATCAGAGTTGCGAAAGAGTATTATGACTTGAACTTGAGCTTTCTGACCGATTACATTCTTGTTTAGTAGTAACAGTCTTGATGTTGAATGTTTGACTTTTAAAGCTTGAGTATGAGCATGTGGCAATGAATCTGACTTAGCTGGAATGAGGCTACAACACTGACGTTTGTACCTGCATTTGAATGTTAGTAATAAACAACAGATAAACTTATATGGCTTTGTCATTCGTTGAGATTTGGTTGCAATAACCTCTAGTTTCGTGAGGACCAACCTGTGATCAGGTAGATTCAATTTGAAAGAACCTCTTTCACAGGATTTTCAGCTTAAAGCGTAGGATCTTCTAACACATGTGCATTAGATTAACCATGCTTGCATGTTCTCATTATCGGAATGTCTCAAAGCAGACAACACGATAAGAGTGAATTAGATAGTTACTATCTTTCTGATTAATTTGTCAATTCATTTACCAGACCAAATCGATATCCAGTTATCACAAGTTTGATTCATATAGAATCTCGCAAGTCACCAACCGCAGTGCTGTTTAATGTTGACACTGGAAGGATTTCCATCGTCACTGTGAATAATAAAGAGTATCACTCTGATGTTCTGGCAAGATCACAAGGATAATGCGTAGGACTCTTTGTTACAACTTGAGAACTTAATGGTGTTCAACAAGTGTATTTGACATTTTGTCCTAGTGAGATTTATAATTTGATCTCTCTTGGCTCTAAACTCGATTTGTGCACTTTGGTTTTAGTAATTGGATGTTGGATCTGACTGCCACCTTTTCAATATCAACTAACTTGGAGTGAGAAATTCAATAGATAACGTGTGTATCTCCATGAAAAATAATACAAGTCTCCATTGAGAGAAACTCGAATGGCTGGGAAGGGTTGTGCATTGCATTACTGGGTCCATGATGGCTTTCTTCAATACTAACAATCATCTTTGCAATTTTGATAGATTATGTATTGACTC
>BQNB010194223.1:0-11469 GCA_026074375.1 Tanacetum coccineum
GACACAACCTGTAATTATGAATGGAGTAGCAACCAAATAATTTCCATTATGGCTGAGGTTGCATCCAGTGTCCCACGTGCTTAGGTGTTGGAATTCCCAAAGAAGGATAATTGTCGTTTCTTACATGCGGTCTATCGTGTTGCTGATCTTAAACGCAATATCAAGTACGTTATCACATCTTTGATATTTTCAACCAATATACTATTATACGTGTTTCTTTCATTTGTTTTAAGCTATTTGTGTCATTTTTTACACTGACCCCTCGGGGATAAAAATTTTGAGGTAAAGGGAAGTACAAGAGAAGAAGTACCCAAATGCTTTTCTTGGATTCAGTCATGAAGAATCAAACTTTGTTAATCCATATGATAATGTACATATTGTGGATTACAATTATATTGTTGTATGTCTTACAATTATATATTACTTAAAGTGATGTCAAAATTCAAATATAGATTGATTTTTTAGTGCTAAGTTTACAACCTGACCGTTTTGTAAATCCATATGCAGTGAACTCGAAAGGTATATATTCTTTACGGAATAATTAATATGCTAACTATGTTTTAATTTCTATTAGTATTAAAATAAGAATGAGAACTTTTTTGATCAAGCATTTAGTATGTTTTTTGCATTTGATATCAATATATGTGCAAATTCGGCCCATTTGATTCTTTTTATCTACATAATCTACTTTTTATGATAGAAGTTAAGTGTAATTCGGGCTAATAAGTTGGAAGCAATGATCATCATGTGCAAATTTTGTATTAGTGTAATTAGTTGTGATTATCTGTATAGCCCGTTTCTGTTATCTTTTCTTGAATACAAATTAATATGAGAAAAATGGATAATTGTTAATTGACTTACTGTTAATTTAGTTTGGATAAATTTTAATATACATAGGTTCTCAAAAAAGGCTATCACAAAGCGGATCAAATAGATAACACGTCAAATAAGAGAAACAATTTTCAATTATTGAAATTATGTTTGGAGGCTGACAGAAAGTTGGATTCAAACGGAAAACTGCCAGAGAAACTATTAGTTTGGCTTTTGATTTTTTTTAGTTTTGAGTGTTTATGGAATGAACATACTACTCAAGTGTTTGACGTTGACCTTATACCCTTGCTCTTCAAGACTATCTACAAGTTGAAGAAGACGATACACGCACGTTTATTATTTTGGTAGTTACAAATCAAAATGCATGTTGTATCATTGACATTTGACTTATTATTCTTTTTGAAAAATAATAAAACGTATTTACGTTCGTTGTTATTTGCTAATTTATTCACACACATAACTCCTTAATGAATAATTCCTTTTAAGAAACCGTGCTCATGGGTCTATAAACTGTTTCAAGGGTAAAAGGAAAACACGGTTTGAATGTTGTCATTTGTGATGAAAATGATAATAAGCCAGGAAGTACTACAAACGTTGTTTACAAAGTAGTACTTCAAGGCCTTTGATCTAACATGAATAGGCCTTTGATCTAACATGAATAAGTGTGTACATCTATATAACTAATATCTTCTGTACGGTTTCTTTAGTTGACATATAATCTTATCGCTTACTTCATTTTTACGCTTACTATTGTTTTTCTAGGTTTGTGCACCTTTTGTAAGTGTGAAGTTGTAAGTTCAAGCTATTACGACATAGTTGAAACATTATTTACCTATTCAAATTTGCTTTGGTATGACCATTAATAAAAGTTAAGGCCAAATATTGTCTAAGGTTAGGTTGTTTCCTCATATGCTGGTTTTCTCTCATGGGCAACTATATGTCGTTGTCTTAAGGATCAAGATCAGGAAGGGTTTAAAGATTCTATGTTGTGATAGAGATGATAAATACACATATTCAACGATAAATTAAGAAATCAATTTTAAAACAAACCAAACATTAAACTTTCATTAAGATGGCTAATACCTGAGGGTATTAGCCCACTACCATTGTAATTATACAAGCGTAATCAAACAATTAAAATCGAATGATTAAGAGAGTAAAAAATAAACGATGTCTTCTATGGAGTCGTGATCAATGCTTGACCTTGGTGGCTGATCTTTTCTTCTAAAATTCTTCTTTAATGAGTATGGTATAACGAATATGATATTGCACACCGAAAACTCGTTTTTGAGTCTTCTATTTATAGTGTCTAAAAAAGACTCAATACGCCGTATCTGGCAAGGTCGATACGGCGTATTGGGCTGGATTCCTTAGAGTGCGTGCTACGTTCAAATCAATCAGTGATATCATTCCTAATTTACTTGATTTATTGTATCTTCGAATAGTTATCTTCATGGATACGACGTATTGGTGAAATTTTAGCAATCTTCAAATATCTTCGTTTTGGCTCCAAATTATGCGCCTTTTAGCTTATCTTCACAAAACACACCTGGATTACTGCATTTATCAACTTTAAAGCAATTAAGTACCAAATAATGCAATAATTAAATAAAAGTGGGCAAAACAGATGGGATAAATGATACAATAAAGTGACGTTATTTGATGTCATCAATTAGTAACTGAGGATGTATTGTATTTAACTTTTACTATTTGGGGGATTATTATTGCCAAAAATTTCTAACATGTATGTTAAGCGTAAAAACTGACAAACTACAACGATAAATTTTGCAATTTACTCTGCTCTTTTGCTTAAATGTATCATTGGCATAGGTGAGCTAAAGTTAACTTGCATTATGTTATGAAACTAGTTTAAGAAGGTTTAAACTATATAGTGAATGATCATGATGTATGAGATTACTAGTTAGTAATAATAACGATGATTATGTTTAGTTTATGGTAGAAAAAGAAGTGTTTGGGATAAGGCTTCAAGCAACCAAGTTTAATAGATAAATATAAAGTCTTATGTGTTATGGATAAATCATTAGTTATTATGATGTTAAAATCTTTATCAGGTTATCACGGAGGTCAAGTGAAAGCAAGACGAATATTTAAACCAAACACAAGGTGAGTAATAGTTATGTAGTAAGTTATTTGTATTTAGTAGCTAAAAGATGCACTAATGGATACCTACGTTGATGGCTATGTGATGCATCAGTACAATATCAGTTTATACATGTTTAAAATGTTTTTTTTGCGTCATTGTAACACCTATGTGCAGCTGTAAGGCTACAATGGTAATATGGGTCATCGCTAGAAATGGACAGCTTTATCGCATATTTGGGTAGCTTTCTAAAATTCATATAAAATCAATTGTAGCTCTGATTTAGCGTGTCATGCGTCATTTGAAAGGTATAAGAGTCTACTTTCATTTGAATTTAGTCTCCTGAGTTGGGTATAAAGCTTTCATAACGAGTAATTAGTAATATGGGTCATGGCTAGATATTGACAGCTTTGTGCATAGTTTATGCACTTTTCTAATATTCATATAAATTCAACAGTAGCTCCGAATTAAGCGTGCCATACTGATGTGTCGTTGTGCGTAGGTATTATTTATTATCAAGTTTTACATTTATATTTCGCTGACATTACCTAAAAACAACACTAACGGGCAGTGTACCCAATCAGTTGTAGCTTCGTTGGTAAGTAGGGTGTCGATCACTAAGAGCGAGAGCGTTAATTCCTAAGTCTACCAGTATTTTAGTTATCTATGTTAGTTCTAATCTATCTAATCTATGTCAAAACCTATGCTAAACCTAATTCTAACATGAAGGGGGTTTTCAGTCTGAGAGACTGGCACGGGTTTTGGTGGTAACTTAAACCGATTTAGACACGATAACACACGCAAACTGATAATCAAAAGATAGAAGAGCGGTCAAGCCAATTTTAAGGAAACTATATTAACCATGATTAATCCAATTAAAATGCAGGTTTGTTTATTAGTGCAATGATTGACTTATCTCGAGGGGCATATCATTCCAAGATTTAGGCGGTACTTCTTCCTAAAACCTAGACACGCTAATTCTGTCACAATTAAACGCATCCGCATAAAGCAAGCATTTGCTGATTATAATCTATCTTAGGAGATTAATAATGGTGATCTTATTAAACCCTAGCTCAATGAGACTTTACTAACTTACTGCTTAACGGCTCTTTATATACTAGTAGTCTACTGTCCAAGTCCTTACCAAGGGAATCAGAACGTCATTTGTTGATCCCAGGTCACCTGCTAGTCCAACTTGTTCACTAAACCAATGGCAAGGATAGGTCATTATTTGTGATCCTATGATTCTAGATATATAAATTGCGGATATGGAGAGCTATCCTGGCATCTAGCTAGCATGATATTTTGCATTCCTAGATCCAGTTGAATGATAGGTCGCATACTTAAGCACGTAAACGAGTATAAATTGATAAACATAATCAACAATTAACGATAAATTAAGCAATCGAGATAAACAAACCAAACATTAAAATCTTCATAAATTAGCCCATAACCATTGTAATGAATACAAGAATAATAATCGAATCAACCAAGGTAAACTAACCGAGTTAAACGAATGATATCAAAAATCGAATGATTATTAGAGTATAGATGATTACAAGGTGTTTCCTATGGAATTAAGCACGTTGCTTGACCTTCTTTGCTCTTCTTGCCTTCTGAAAATCGACTTTTGTGGTTAGGGTATCAAAAATATGTTCAAGCACACCCTAAACTCGTGTTTAGGGATTTGTATTTATAGTGTCTGGAAATTCATCGATACGCCGTATTGGTTAAGGTCAATACGGCGTATTGGGGGTTTCTTGGAGTATGGACCACGTTCAATATCTTTCAGAATCTTCAAATAATCTTCAATACGGTGTATAGAGTCTTCTGGATATGGCGTATTGCTCTTTAATCCTTCGTGGTTTGTGAAGTGCAGGCATAGATACGCCGTATCTTCCTTATTGGATACGGCGTATAGGTTGACAGAACAGTATCTTGAGATTTTTTCGATTAAGCTCTAAAATGCGTGCCTTTTTAGCATAACTTCACCAATTACTCCATAATTACTGCAAATAACAACTTTAAGCAATTAAGTACTAATTCATGCAATAATTATATAAAATGGGTAAAAAATATGAGATAAATGATGCTATAAAAGTGAAGTTGTTTGATATCATCAAAGAGAAAAAATATATAATTGTTATAATTTTATATATAATAAAACTTTGTTTGTAAAATAACTCAAAGAAATGCGGTCATAAATGTGCCACGTAATATTGTTAACAATATATCACTAAACCCCCACATATAGCCTGGTATTTGAGTATGCGGGATATTTGGGTTATGATAGGGCCATGTTAACCTATTCTCTTAAACCAAACGTTGCAATTAACCCCAAACCTAAATCTTAGGACTGAACTCTCCATACCAAACGCACCTTTATCTATCATTATAGTGGGGAAATTGCATATATATCCCTCCAAAAGCTTAAAATTACGTATATATCCAACTCAAACTTATAATTGCATATACATCATTCTAAAAGCTCAAAAATTGCATATATATCCAACTTAAAATTAAAATTGCATATATATCATTCGTAAACCTTAAATATGTTATCGATATACAAATAACTTAATATAAATTTATAACTCTAAAATACATGATAATTATAATTATAATTTTTTATTAAATTACTTTTTATTTACTTACAAACTTGTTAGTCGTAACATACACTTTCATTGTAAAAATATTTTACTTTTTATACATATATGACAATCATGATATATATTGATGAGTTTATTTCATGCATTCGTATTATATAATATAAGTTGATTTTTTTGTGATGTTAAATATCGTCTTGATGTATTAGTTTTTGTCATTAAGTTCATTTTGAACCTCGGGACATCGCACATTCGAAACAAATGTTACTTTTGTCATTTATAAATTTATATATATCATAAGTTAGAGTTTATAATTATTTAAAATAATTATTTTGATATATAAGAAGAAATATTAAATGTTTATAAAAGATATATATGCAATTGTGAAGGTTAATAAATGATATATATGCAATTACAAAAGTTTATTAATGATATATATGCAATTAGTAGTTTAACTTGCATATATATGTAATTTTTTAACATCTAAAAGGATATGCAATTATGTATTTAAGTTGAATTATATACGATTTGAAGGTTTTATAGAGATGCATATTCAATTTTCTCTCATCATAGTTAAAAACTTGTTGGGTCCCACATTGAATAAAGTTGCATAATTCAAAGAAAATAAAGTGAAAAAACATGTGAGTGTCAACTAGCTTGCAAAAGATTCCTACTATACGTATGTTTGGACTTTTGTGAACAAACCAATAAGAATCAGTCAAAATAAGTAGTTACATATTTTAAAACACGTTTTTTTTCTTTGTTTTCATCTACGTATTTTTAAGGTCAAATAAATATTTGTACAATTTATATGTATAACATAACATATTTTTAAAGGGAAGTGATTTGTGCACTATATTTTTAGCCATACACCACTAAATGACATCGGTAATGCACACAGTACAATATCGGTATGCACGATTAGTGATGTATGACAAAAAAAAGTGGTGCACAAATCACTTCCCATTTTTAAATGCTTTGCTCTTTTCTTTAAACTATAGAATGGATTATGTAAATGCTTTGCTCTTTTCTTTAGACGCAAGACTGCTAATTACCATGAATTATATTTTTGAATCAATCGAAATTGGAAAACCCAAATTGATTTATTCATATTCAAAAGAGTATATTTATTACCTAATAAGCTTTTCAATCGGAGCTATGCTATATCACAAAAGAACCACAAAAAAACATCCACAAAATGAGGTGACATTTTTTTATTGGTGGCTTTCCAAATAATTTTTTTCTCTTATCTTTGATTAATCCAATCAAAACATGTGGATATTTTTTTATGGATGTAGCATATTACTTTCAATTATTTGTTGGATAATATAAGAAACATACAAAGGGAATATATCTCATATCTACTCTTGTTTGTTTGCTTTGCTGTTGTTGTCAATGTGGAACTTTGGAATGTTTTCCTTCATCAAATTTATTATTTTATGTAGCATGCGAAAGTGCGAGAGCATGAAAACTGATTACATGTTTGCAATAAAGATAATAACAACAAATGATGATACCTGGTGTCATATATGTTTGCATTTATATGTGCATAGTACATATTTAAGGATATAGATGAATCCGACGACCACGAAAAACAGCTCTTCGTGCACGTCTACGTAAGTTTTATCTGACAAATATATGAACACGGATGCTTGAACGGATATAACTACTTGTTCATGTACGTCCCATAAGGAAATGAGGTTTCTATGTTCGTTAGTTTATGTACGTTGTTCATAGAGGTGTTAGACGAACATGAACAAACGTACATGAAAAAACATATAAGAACAAGTATTAAATATTCAAAATATATATAACTTTTTTTATTTGTTTGCCTAAATATGCATATTTGACTAAATATGTAATATTCGAGCATATAATATAGACATGCTTAAGCAAACATTAACAACGTATAATCTGATGTTAATCTATACTACCTTATAAAGGATTTGCGACTTCCTAAACAGTTTATAACAAGTTGAAATATGACCCGCGCGTTGCGGCGGAGGCTAACTTGTTGGTTTTATGTATTGGTAAATCTATTATTGTAGGCACGAAACGAAGCATTTAACGGACATTATTAAAGCCGATAGGAATGGATTATGAATTATAGTGCTATGATTACATAATTGACTCTATAGAGCAAGACATTAACCTAAAAAAAGTACCCTAAATGTTCCTTGTAATTTCAGTCGTTCCTAATCATGTGATGCTACTGGGGCTTTCGTATTTATAGCACTTTTATTTCGTCACATCATACTCAAAACCTGTATTTAATCATTGAATCTGATTGGCTTCATGTACTTTTCGAGGTTCCGGCAGTTTGCATTGACTTCCTCAATCTCATCAATATCACATATAGTAGTCATTAGATCAAATTCCTCAGCTTGTAGTTGGATCCTTGCTTCTTCCTTTTGAGCAATCAAAAACTATGTCTGAAGATAAGCAGCATCCCTTCTCCTTGGTCTCTATGTGCAGTTCCTAGCATAATAACCCAGTCCTCTGCAGTTGAATCCCTTAACCATAAGTACAAGTGCCATGTTCATCGTAGTTGTGGGATCGAAGATGTCTTTGGGATTTGGCATTGGTTGTTGCATGTAGTTTGTGTTGAATGATGGTTGTGGGACATAGTTTTGTTGGGTTATGGATGTTGCATGTAGGTAATCTGTGATAGGTAATCTGGGTGAAACACTAGATAATTATAGGGATTTTGAGAATTTTCCATTAGTGCAAAAGGATCATGTGTCTTTACAAGTTGGTCTGCCCTGAGTTCGTTTACTTCCTTCTGATTTATCTTTAAGAAGTCATGCAACTGATTATAGTCTACTTGATGCAAATCCTTTTTCTAACAAACAATAGTGATATGATGTTTCCATTCTAGTTGTAGATTGTTGAGAAACTTGATATTGTTGGCTATCTTTTCTTAGAAATGTTTGTTTCATTTAAAATCATTCATTTGCTTTGAGAAATGATGATAATAAGATTCAATCGATTCCCCATCTGTAGAAGTAAACATTTCCTATTTATTAAACAGCTTAGCCTTTTTCTCCTGAGCCTCAATATCAGAACCTTGCATCATTTGCTGATCACGTAACCAGATTTCCTAAGTAGTGTCACAACTATCTACTGAAGCATAGATGTCTTCAGGAAGACCAATAAGAATAGTCTGTATTGCTTGATCAGCATCTTCCATCTACTTTATTTCCTTTTTAGTGAGTTCTTCATCAGTATGTTCATGAAAAGTTTCAGCAACAGGAACTTCACGGTCTGGGTCACCGGGTTCAGGAATCATTCATCTGACATACGAATCATTAATAATAGAATTGTAAAGCAGTTTCCTATTTGCTTTGCTCTTTGCATAACGAAGAAGAGCGGTAGATCATGGAACATAGTTATCGTTATTAAGCATAGGAGGACGGTTTTCAGAACCAGTAGCACAAATGTCTTGTTGAGTCGACATTGCAAAAATGGTGTGGAATGATATTATAGGATTGATTCAATGATTAGTGAGAGTTGTGTAATTGTGATATTGTTTTTAGTGATTTTAAGTTGTGATTATGTTGTTGTTGCTTAGAGATTTGTTTAAAGAAAGATGATCAAATTGCCTGAAATGATGATCAAATTGCGGGTTTAAATGTTGTCAAATAGCTGGATGAATGTTGTTAAATGGATGGATGAATGTTGTCAAATGGCTGGATGAATGTTGTCAAATGGCTGGATGAATGTTGTCAAACGTTTGGATGAAAGTTGTCAAACATCTGGATGAATGTTGTCAAACGTCTGGATGAAAGTTGTCAAACGTCTGGATGAATGTTGTCAAACGTCTGGATGAAAGTTGTCAAATGTCTGGGTGAATGTTGTCAAACTTCTGGATGAATGTTGTTAAACGTCTGGATTGAAGTGCCAAATTTCTTAATTTGAGTGTCCAAATTGCTATATTTGAAGGTTCCAAGAAATGCTAGTTTATCTTGCCAAACGTCTATTTTATCCTGCCAAACCGCTAGTTTATCCTGCCAAACGTCTAGTTTATCCTGTCAATCATCTAGTTTATCCTGTTAAATGACTAGAAGAACAAAAAAAACAAACGAACCAAAATACAAAAAACTCATAATTTTTAACGTTTTTTCTTGAAATTTTTTGCAAAACTAACTATATAAGCTATTTCTATCATAAAAACCTTAACCTTAATGTTTTTAACATCAAAATTATTATTACTTTTTTTGCATAAAATGACGAAAAATGCTTTGATTTCTTAGATTTTTCAAGTAAAAACTCACACAAACAATCATGTAATCATCCTTGAGCTCTTGATACCACTTGTAACACTAACATCATTCACACACAAAGTAGAGAAGAAAGAAATTCTAGACATAGAAAGAGATAGAGAGAAAATAGGTGGATGATTCTATAGAGAAAATGAGAACTAACACCCTCCTAACATGCTAGGAGGGTGGTATATATACTACAAAATGAGTCGTGCCCTATAGGGCTTTCCTTAGGCCTTCTTGGGCCGAATATAGTGACGCTTATAGTCTTTAAGCCCAAAACAAGCCCAATTCGCTTATAGAATTTGTTGATAAGAAAATAATCCTAAAAACATTACTAATATTTTTTTCACATCTTTACGTTTTGATAATCACAAAATATAAAAACGTTCAACGTAAAATTAAACGTAAACAAGTAATTAGTAGTAAATTCTCATTTCAACAAATACATCACTTAAAGGTATGAATAAATAAATGCTTAATGCATTTTATGATCAAATGAAATTTTTATTCAACCTCACACTTTTATAAAATGTTGTAAACATTACAAAACATTTTCTACAATTAAAAGAAATATTTTATTCAAAATAAACATTTTGAAATTTAAATTTTCGGACCTAAAACGGCTAGAAAAGTTCCAGAAAATTCCCCCTACACAAAAGACAAACTGGGGAAGCCCTAGTCTTGGGCGGCCCCCTTAAATACACGGCCGACCCCCTTAAAATTAAGGGGACCGCCCACCTATTTAAGGGGACCACCCCTAGGTAGACGCTCCCCTAGTTTGTCCTATAAATACTGGACTTTTCCCCACAATTTTCTCACCTTTTGCACTCATTCTTTCTGTTCTAAAACAGCCCACACATCTCATCAAAATCCTTTGATCATTTAATCATAAAGCTTTGTTTCCAAGTGATCCAAGCTTAATTCCTCAAGTGCAAGAGAAGAATACTTCCATCCTCAAGTGAAGAAGTATTACACCTTTGTGTGTTGTTGCAATCTTATTGCATCCATATCATAACTTGTAAATCTTTTGTATATCTTGTATTTATGTGTAGTAGCTAGATCTTGGCGATCTTTGTAAGTATAGATAGATCATGGTGATCTTACCAAGTAGTGTTGTGAAGTTGTGAAGAAGGTGTGAAGTTGTGAAGAAGTTGTGAAGTTGTGAAGAAGGTGTGAAGTTGTGAAGAAGTTGTGAAGTTGTGAAGTCGTGAACAAGTCGTGAAGTTGTGTTGTGTTAGATTGGTTCTAGCTAAGATTAGAACTCGACATTTAGCTTTGTGTCGTAAATCGGTGTAAGCAACGTTGTGTACGGTTTTCTCTGCCATAAGGGAGTTTGTTGACATAGTAAAGAAAACTCTCGAGTTAGGTGCTCAGGGAGTGGAGTAGGGCGAAGAGGTGCTTCGTTACCGAACCACTATAAATCCTCGCGTTGTGGTTTGATTGTTCTTACTCTTATCTCTTGTCTTACTTTATCATTTCATATACTTATATTGTTCATATTGTGCAAGCATTGAATTCACAAAAAGTCGAATCTAAGTTTTACAAACAAACATAAATCTTAAATTAAAAAGCGGTAAACTATTCAACCCCCCTTCTAGTTTTCCACACTTTATAAAGTTGCTAAACATGTTAAAAACAGAAGTTCTTTATCATCAACCTTTGAAGT
>BQNB010194224.1:0-11469 GCA_026074375.1 Tanacetum coccineum
TAACGTGTTTACAAAATCTCACAATGTCCAAAAAAGCCTTGGCGAGCAAGGCAAATCTGACAGAACCTATTTGACCTGCATGTAGAAGTTAAAGACTACGAATTTTGATTTTTATCCACCCCTTCTGATTCAACTCCCTTATAAATTATTAATAGTCATGGTGTGTTTTCTTCTCTATAAACAAAGAATAATGTACTGCTCAGAAAGATCTTCCGACCATAGAAAGTAACATTTGCTTCAAACTTTTATGGTACACATGACAATGGGCAAAATATTTTGGCTACTCAGAAACATCTTGGCAAAATTTGGAACTTCCTAATATATACATTTGCAAAACAAAGAGAAACATTTGAATTCTTTTTTATTGCCAACAGAACCTCTATGTTCACTAGATGGAAAGAATCGGAGTTCATAAAAAGACAGAAGTGAAAGTGAGTTGAATCTTATATAATCCACTTCTTGAGTTTTGTATTTAATAATAATACTTGATTGCAATGACTTTAAAGTTATAAATACTTATATTTCATTGTTTTAGGTTTTATCAACTGCTACGTTAGTGCATAATACTGATTTTGAACTAATCTATTACATCAGAAAATGGAAGTGATAATATGTACTCTGAATAGAAATTTTGTGTTAATAAAGTACGTCCGTAGACTGTGACTTAACATTCCTATGCATTGTCATGAACAGGGGAATTTTATGGCTCTACCGGCAGCAACCTGGAAATGGTACATTATTTTTTATAATCTTAGGTCAAAAAATAAATAAACAAACATATGTTCAGACTTGAAACTAAAAGTGATGATGTTTTATATCTATTTTCTAGAGGATGCTGAACTCACCCCTCTCTTACGTCTTGGAGCTGTGCTTGTGCTGGAATAATTGCCATGTCATCTACCTACCCAATGGATTTGGTTCGAGGTCAGATTACCGTGCAGGTATTCAAGATTTTATCGATATTAAATACCCTATGTTTGTTATTATAGGCTGTAACGAATTACAAATGCCTTTATGTTTACAGACTGATAAATCTTCTAGCCGATATCGAGGAATTGCACATGCTCTTAGAACTGTACTGTGCGAGGAATGTAACACCCCCATTTTTACATATAGCAGTGGAAGCTAATCTGGGGTATTACTTCATGGATACAACAATCATAATCATAGAAAACGACTCAAAAGAGACGTTTGTTCAAAAGATACGTTATCATTCATTTAAAATCAGAGTTTTACAAAGGCAAGTCCCAAAATCTAGTTACATACAATGTGAATGATAACAAGTTTTAGCCATCTTCAAGTCCATGCCACTCCGTGCCATAAGTTGCTCAATTACCTGAGATAAACATGCTAAAAAGTCAACACAATGGTTGAGTGAAATTCATAGGTTTGAAATATAATAGTTGAATACAAGTCATCATAAGTAATTGTTATAAAAGCAGTGTTATAGCAATGCGTTATAGTGTGGTATTGGGTTACGTTGTTATACACCCGGTATTTGTAATAATTACAACAAATACAATTATCATGGGAAAATGGTATTGTGTTATTGTTATTGTTATGGTCATGGTCTTGTCTAAGCTCATGGCATACAAACTGACTGGTGTATATATATACCCAAATTTTTGTGATATATGTATATATATATAGAGAGAGATAATAGCCCTCGGTGTAGGTAATTGCCATATACCTATGAAATTCAAATATAATGTGTTTGGTTACCTATCCGGTTAAAACAAACAGGATTCGTCAATCCTGATAGTTCTATCCACAATATTCACGTTCACTCGAAAGTGATTAATGGTCCATGATAATGAGGGACTTTTGGGATAAGTAACTTAGACATTAGTTATAATGGTATATCAGGTTAACATATAGTCTGGAAAAACACTTGTATTCATGGTTTAAGCATGTATCCCTATCACGGGTTTATGAAAACATTAAAGAGATTAAAAGTGAGGCTATGAACTCACTAAGTCTTTGAAAAGTAATCACATTGTTATAAAATAAACGAGTATGCAAAAGAGTTTGTAACAAGCATGTATCCCCCTCGCGGGTTTATAAAACATGTAAATAAGTAAAGGCGAGGTTATGAATCTCACCTGATAGGTAGATGTTATAAATATTCCAAAATGAAAGCTGACGACCTTATCACAATCTTAACGGGGATGGTTGATATAGCAAAATGATAGTAAATAGCAACGTCACGCAACCTGAGTAAATATGTCAAGTCTTAGGAAGATTGTACTTTAGAACTTTGGTTCTAAGAGTTATGAGTTTGATTGGAAAGTTTAGAATTATTGTATCACCGTTCGGGCCATCATAATTTAGAGGACATTCAGTAAACGTTTGAGGAGCTAGGGAACTTTAAATCGTAAACCCAACAACTCAGTCAGAACGTAATACCAAGATGAAACCCCTTAATATGAAGCTCTCTAGTATTGTGATACGATATAATTGGTTTTAAGCGTTTTGATCAATATCTAGAAATGTTAAGCACGTCAAGCGTTAATTAAAGTTATGGTTTGTAAGGTTTTGAATACATTTTTATACTTTTTCAAAATGTTACATTTTAGACCCTTGAGAATGAAAAATGGCAAAATATACCCTTGGAGTTTGCACTTTTACGAGTTTGGTCCTTCAAGTTTAAAAGATATACAAAGTAAACCTTGCACTTTGAAAAGTGGACATTTTTAGAACCTATAGTTATAAATTTGATAAAATGAACATATTCAGGCCTTCTAGTTTTTATTTTAGAAAGTTGACGATATATACCCCTTGCATGGAATACTTAGCAACTTTAGGCTCCAGAATAGGAACTTAGACAACCGGAGGTTGGACGTGTGCGGTACTTTCTGAACTTGTAGTTTCTACCTTGTCCTTTGTTGATTCAGTTTCACGTTCCACTTCCTTCGGGAGAGGAGAAGGAGTAGGTGGAATCTTAGGCCCATCATAAGCAACACCACTTCAGGTGGTAATAGCTTTCATGTCACCTCTCGGGTTAGCTACGGTATTACTAGGAAGTATTAAAATTAGTTAAGCATGTTAGGATAGATTATAACAATATTTAACCATTATAACATTTAGTTTTAAGAAAAACATAAAATTAGGGTTTCGGGTGTACGGTTTTGGATCAAAATGGAAAATGAGTATGAATTGAGTTATAAAACTTTAACAAGAGTATATTTAGGATCATATGAACATTATAAGAGTGTAGGAGCAGGTATGAAGATCATAGAACCTGGGTTTGAGCTTATAGCTTGAAAACGGGTCGAAATCGGGACTTTTAGCTTCGTACGCCTAGAATAACGACTCCCGGGCTTCTTTTCTTGGTTTCTTTTGCTTCACTTCTGTTCTTGAGACTTCTTAGGACCTCTTAGGATCTTCTTAGAGCAAAGGATTGCTGCTATGATGGGTTATAGAGGAGGAAGTGGGGGATGATTTGAAATGGAGGGTGTTATGCCCTTTTTATAGGCGAATTCAACCTTAGGGGCCAAGGAAGTTTGATAACCAGGTTAGGACACATGGGAGGATGACAAGGACCAGCTAGGGGTTGATGTGGAGAAGCTATAGTGTGATTAGGATGAGCTAGAACTAGCTAGAAGTGGTGGATGGCCTCTCTTGGTGCCGCGGCTGATATGGGGTAAAAGGGAAGCATGTGGTTTGATTTCTAGCCATGGAAGTATATCTAGATGCTTGTAAGCTGCTATGGAACATGTGGGTGAGTCACCATGGTGCTTAGTTGCAAAGATAAGCTTCAAAAATGGGTCAAAATGCAAAGAATAGGGTCGCGGGTCAAATAGGGCTCGAATTGAGTTTTTGAGCTTGTATTTCGTGTACATTTGATTAGTAATGATAGATATATGTTCATAAGACTTGTATTAAGGATTAATAACAAGAATTGATAGGTGGTTCGGGTTTAAAATGGGTGAAAACGAGTAAACGGGTCAAAAGTTCCAATTAGGGTTTAATTAGGGTTTCTTGGATTTAATTCTTGTACATTTGAAGTAAAATGATGAAATGATGATGGAATGTGATTGATAATGTTGTAAATTAAGTTATTACAACTTATTTGAGGGTTGGTTGAGGTTTATAATGGATAAAAATCAAGAAACGGGTCATGGTTCAGTATTTTGCTCGGGTTAGGATTTTTGGGTTTTGAATTAGGGTTTTGAGTATAAAAATGTGTATGAAAGCTTATGATTAGAATAATTAGGGTTTACACATTGTATATTGAGTGTAGTAGCTTGCACAAAAGTGGTGGTGAAGAAACTAGAATGAGAACGGAGGTAAAACGGCTATTTTGGAGATCATGCTTAATGACTTGTATATTGAGCTTTTAAAGACTTGTACTTTGACTTGGAGGGAGTTTATATTTCAAATGAGATGTTATATTTCTTGTACATATGCTTTAGTAGCTTGTACATTCGCTTTAGATATTAACCCTTCATGGAATTAGGGTTTAGAGGTATACGATAACGGTTTAAAGCCCGTCTTGATACAACGTTACAAATGGTGCATTATATGATTAATGTACTTTGTAATAATGATATTAAGATATCGACTTGATATGTTATGATGTTGCTTGACATATAAATAGATATAGATGGCATAGGTAGGTTGCGTGAGCTCGTCTACTTTAGTTATGCAAGTTACATTGTATATTGAGATGCAAGTAATGTAATAAAGCGAAAAATTTCCCTGTGAAAAAGTGATATATTATATAACAGAGAGATATTACATTGGTGAAATTTGTGGGTTGTTATATATGGAAAAATCTAAAGTACATTGGTGTAAGGCTATCTCGCAAGAAAAAAAGTGTGGGCGCGAGTATTGGGAATCCTGCGACTCGTACAGTGATGTATGTGATGGGGGGGGACTTGCCTAATGATAAGGAGAAACGTTATTGCGAAAGCAAAAATGACAGCAAACAAGAAAATTTAGAATGGGAAGGACTAAGTTTAAATGATTGGATGAAAATAAGATACAGGAAAGTATGCGAGATGACCATGGATATAATCCTCAAGGATCACTAGAGAGACACGTTCGGAGAGGAGGAAGATGACATCGAGGAACACTCAGAAGACCCAGAGGAATGTGGGGAAGATAAAGCACACGCCATAATGGAGCCCATTCATGATAAATTGAATGACATTTGGTTTAAGGATACGAGTGAAGACGAGGATGATTTAGAAGGGATAATTGATTATTTATAACCAAGGTCATACGACGGATTTACTGACCTTGATGATGAAGCCTACAGTGTGAAAACGTGAAAATTACTAGGAATGGTTTATAAAAAACCTTCCTCCATCTTAATCGAAAAAGCAAAAGGTATGCTATATGTGATCTGTATCCGCTGCATAGCTCATATAATATTAATGTAATATTAGGTTATTTTCGACCACGTTTCCAACAAAAGTTAAGATTACTAGATACTCCTTTGGCCCAGAGGAGATTTACACAAAAGTGAAAGTATTAGGAATTGATGAAATGCCAAGAACTAGAGAATATGTTGCTGGAATAAGAGCTGGATTAATGAAAAAGATGGCCAAAAATGAAAGTGGCCAAGCAATGACGTAGAACGTCTTGAGTCTAACTTAAAGACTCGTTAAGAAAAAAAAAATGCTTGTCGGGAGACAACCCGTCTTTTATTTAATTTTCCGCATTTTAGTTGGGTTGTATGTTTCTCACTTGATTTGCAGGTTCTCACAACAAGGAAATGGAATTCGAGGTCTCATTGACTCGTTTTCATGTGGTAGAAAAAGGATTCTGTGTGGGCATAACCACTTTGGCTATGCCGTAACAAATGTATTTATGGTGTAACCATCTGTCTTAGTTACACTGTAACCTTTCTTAAGTCAACATTTCAAAATTTTACAACCACATGATTATGGCGTAACCAAACTCATGATTACGCTGTAAAATCCTTCTGAAGACCTGAATTTAGTTCAAAACTTTTACAAAACCTTGTATAATTAAATGAACTTTGTGGGTATGTTCTCTGGAAACCCTCACGAGACTTCACTCGTCTACTTGGGCCACCAAGTGGTTTAAAAGGCTTGTTGCATATGCTAAATGCAACTGTGATTCTTACAAAAGTGAGTTAGGTTTTCTTGTATATTTATATTTTAAACGTTTAATGCTTTTAGTTTGTTTAGTGATTTCAGGGGATACGAGTTTGTTCAAGATACGAGGGTCAAGAGATGGTCTCTTGACATTATTATGTGAAGTATAGAGTAATGCTCAGGGGAGTCTCTTGTTCTAATTCTACTCTTATTCTTATAATTTCACTCCTTAAATGTACAATATGGACATTGTACAAACCAAGTGGAGGGATGGGACTAGAATTACCACTTGACTTATATTTGCCTTTGATTTTCTAGTTTTCTTCAAAAATTGTACCAATTTAAAAAAAATTGACAGGTTTTTCTTATTAAACTAGAATGAATCTTTGTCGAGCGCACTATTACCCTTTAATTTAATTGGTGAGGTTTAGCCTAATGATTCCATTTTCATCTATTATATAAAAATCCATCAAAAATATGAGTGTGCCTGTTGTATTGTAGACTTTAAAACTTGGCATGTACATCATTTCGAGACCTAATTGATTAGCATGAATAGACAGTTCAAGAATGCAACATCTTAGGAATTCACCTAAAAAGCCTATATGTGTGTGTGTGTATGTTTATCGACTTGTTACACTGACTTGTTGACCTCCCGTGTAAAACCCTTTTGTTGCACTCATTTTTAGTGCAAGATACTCCTAGATCACCTTGTTAAGCCAATCCTTGTTTAAACCCTTTATTTTTATATATCGTTACACCATCTCGCCTTAGCCAACCATGTAGTCTAATTTTTCCTTATTTTGAAGGCTACTCAAGTCCATGGTTTGGGGAAATGGGTTTGGAAATTTTGCGCATTCGTTGAAGACTTATCACTCTTGATCTATGAAGACCCCTGATATCATCACTTTTGATATTGTTCATCTCAATTGGGGGGATATGTGTATTGTATCATATGCTGCAGGGGCAATAATAAAAAGATATAAACCTCTGTAGCATATACATGTTGGTTACGTGTTATAAAACCAACAAAGTACTAAAAATATGAAGATGGTGCAACTATAAGCCATCTGTGTGCTAAAGATATTAAGATGGTGCAACTATAAGCCATCTGTGTGCTAAAGATATTAAGATGGTGTAACTATAAGCCATCTGTATGATTGAAAAGAATGGAGCTAGTAGCCCATTATTGAAGATCAGATTTTTGGACTTAGATACTTAGGCTTATGGATGGACGGTAGCTGGTTATGACAACCTTAGATTAATTAGACTATTTATTTTGTGTATTTTACTTAACACCAATTAATGTTTATCCCATGTCTTATCCTACCCTATATCATTCTCTAATTATATATATATATAATATATATATTATATTTATATATATATATATATATGTCTGTTTTAGTGTTATAAATAACCACAAGTTATATAAAGATGGGCAACTATAAGCCATTCTATGTCGCTAAAAGATATAAAGGTGGTGCATACTGATTAATAGCCTTTGTTATGTTGTGGAGAATGGAGCTAGTAGCCCATTATTGTAGATCAGATTTTAAGACTTGAGTACTTGGGTTTATGGATGGACGGTAGCTGGTTACAACAACCTTAGATTATCTTAGACTATTTGTTTTGTGTCTTTATTTAACACCAATTAAATGTGTACCTATGCCTAATCCTTAACCTTTGGTTTTACTCGAATGGGGGACCTGAATGCAATTATGTATGTCTATTCCATCGTTATGGATGTGTATATATGATTTGTCGCCCTTGTTGGTGTAACGCTTTTGGTAAAGGATTAGAAGATTATACTTTATATCATTCTCTATCCTAACCCTTAGTTTTACTTGAATGGGGGAACTGAATGCAATCATGTATGTCTATTCCATCGTTATGGATATGTATATATGGTTTGTCCCCTTGTTGGTGTAACGCTTTTGGTGAAGATTGCATGATGATTCATCTAGTTTAAACATGTGTTTCACCCTTGTTGCCTTTAAGAGCTATTTAGACCCTAATTCTAGCTGCTAGAGATTTGTGTACTTTCCAAGCCTATGATAGAATACATGTTATGTCAGTGCAATTGAGTAATCACCCCAAAAAATGAAACACTTAGTCTAGAATGAGAATTGAGTGAATTTTGATTCCCTTTTCATGAGGTGTTCGGCTTTGATGTTTCTAGCATAAGTAAATTATGAATTCATTTCTCTAAGTTAAATTAGGGAAATATTTTTATAAATTATTCTAACAGTTCTACTTGAGGGCAAGTAGAAGTTAAGTGGGAGGATAATTGATAACATCAAATAGTTAATACTTTTTAATATCAAATTCCCTATGAAAATACTTGTAATTGTGTTATAAATATCTGAAAACAATACTTAATCACTTATATTTAGTTTTCAGGAAAAATTCAAGCATTGGAGAAAAAGACACAGGATTTGGACGTGGAATTCAAGAAATTGAAGGCCTCCAAGGCTTTTACGGTGTAACCTCCCCGCACCAGTTACGCTGTAATCAAGATTAAAGAAGAGATGAGTCAACATCAGATGTTACGGCGTAACCACTCCATCACCTTTACACCGTAACATGTACATTGAAAAAGGATTGTGTATCCTAGTAAGCGTTACAGCGTAACGTATACATAACTTGTACGACGTAACATATTCAATACTTATAAATAGAGCCCTCATTTGACACTATCAGCATCACTCACCTTTCACCACTCACAATACAGTACCAAGGGGTGAACCAAGCCTCCAAGACCCGAAGCATTCCACCAGAAGTCCAAGGGAGAAGTCACTTTACCTATTTTTGTATTTAATCATTCAAAAAATGCATAATGTAAGACTAATGATGATTCAATCCTTGATTACTTTCATTTATTCTTGCTGTACTGTTACCATGAGCGGCTAAGCACTTTTAGTACTGGCCTAGTTATGAATTACTATTGTTATGTTGAATGTTTCCTGTCTAATTATTGGTTTATTATATATCCTTTTAGTCTATCATTGATCCTTAAGTTTTAGTAGTGTTGAGGGTGGTTTGGATCATGTTAGTTCTGTTATTAGGCGGACTAGTTGAACATGGGCTTAACAGGGTACTAGGGTAGGTTGGCATCTATCCTTAGTGTAGGAATTTATCAGATTACCGCCTCTATCATATTAAACACTTAAAAAGCACAAGAACTCTTTTAGAGAGGGTTAATAATCTATATAGGTTATAGACAAGTCTTTAGGATAAGTGGGGTTTAATAACTGCAACTTGAATGCCCTACCTTTATGACTTGCGAGGGATTCAGGATCGCAAGAAGTATAGAGAAAACCTCAAATGCCAATTCAGGTTTATTGATATTAGAACCACTAATAAAAGGGTAATTAGACATTGCCACTGGAAATAGACTTTATAGCATTAGTAATGACATAACTAGGCTAGCACGCCTTTCTCCCTACTGTCTTCATATCAATTTATTTTCTGCAATCTATTTTCTTTTAAGTCTTCAAATCACCCCAAAAACCATTTTCAAAATGTTGCACAATCAAATTAAAACTATTCACACTTAGCTTGTGGGAACGACCTCAGATTTACCAAAACCTGCACTATATACGACCGGGTTCTCTGCCTGTTAGTGCGTGAATTAGTAGACGAGTTTTATAAATTTAAAACTTGGCAAATATTATTTAAAAGAAAAATAATGCATCACCAAGTTACAAAACTAAAACGTATCATATAACTGCACATGATCTCATCTGAATACTAACTACATGCTGCTATGTTATCAATTCATATTGATTTTGTATGCCTTCTATATCGTGAACATATGGTTCATGATCTAAAACTCTATCTAATATGTGAGAGGTACTATGCATTACATCGACGAATCTGGAAATTCAATAATTGATGATAAGCTTGAAGATATGCTTGCTAAACTTCATCATTAACTAGTATGATCGCGCTTATACTCATGAATCTAACCTGTTTGTGCACAAAAATATTGAAGCCATAATAGCTTCACATCGGATAATCATAATATGGTAACTGACTAAAACATATATAAGTAGTGATGCACCTAACTCTGCATTCAATATCGAGCAATCGGTTTAAGTCTAAGCATCCCCTTACAATGGTGGATGCTTAAATCTCTCAAACCATCATCGCTCTGATACCAACTTGAAACGCCCAGAATTTATATATATATATGTGTGTGTGTGTGTTGGGTGGTGTTGTGTGTGGTTTGTATGGTTTGTGTGATGTGTGTTATATGTTGGATGTGTGTGTATATGTATATATGTATGTAGAGTATATGTATATATATTGTATATATATGTATATAGATACATGTATACACACACATTATTCTCATTATATTCATATATTACACACACACACAACACACACCACACATATTTTTATATATATATATATATATATATATATATATATATATATATATATATATATTAATCTGTATATATAGCATTTATCTATTATCTAAATATATATATATATATATATATATATATTATATATCTATATATATATTTATATATATATACATTTGTATTATATATATACATATATGTATAAAAAAAAAAAAAGAGAGAGAGAGTGGCTGTTTTGTTGGTTTAAAAAAAATAAAAATGTTGTATATGGGGTTTTTGGCTGGTTTGATTTGATTTGTTTTTGGTTTTAATATAACATATATGTAAATATACATATGCATATAACATATGATTTTGTACATTATATATAATAATATATAACATATATATATATATATACACACCACACACATATTTATATATATTATTATATATATATATATATTTATTTAATATTTATATAATATTATATATTATATATATATACATATATATATATATATACTAGTTGCAAAACCCGCCCGATGGGCGGGTATGACTTGTGATTATTATTTTTATTTTTTTGTTTTGGTAATTATTGGTTTTTGAATAACTTGTACCGTGCATACATATCTCTTACTTGATGAAATTCATCATAGTGAGCCCGTCTATTATCCTTGAAGCTTGCACTCATGCCTATTATTAAAACCTCTATATATAGAGAGATATGGGAACACTTTATTAAAACTCACATTAGTGTTTTACCTGAAAATTATCAAATTGACGATGACAAACATTACTATCAAATTCCTTCATCTTCTCCTTAGGCTCGTCTCCAACCCGACTAATACAATAGAACATGGAAGTTTGCTGTAAAAACTAATATTGCAATTTATCTAAAGACAAAATATATATGTAAAAGCTTATATTTGAATACTTGATAGAGGTTTCAAACACTTACCTTACTTTGACTATGGCTATAACACCCCGTGTTTTAGGACAATGTACGACATTAATAAAGTCACCATTTATTTTTAGTATTGTAC
>BQNB010194225.1:0-11469 GCA_026074375.1 Tanacetum coccineum
ATCATTTACATCAATGTATTTGTCGTCGTTATCTTGTTCGAAAATTACTTCCTTTCCTGGCCTCCTTCCACTTGTTCTTAAAGCTATCACATACACAATAACAAAAGGTTATTTCCAACAAACAAAAACATCACTGTTCTTTACACATATCCAAAACCCCTAGTTTTTGTAAATAATCCAAAACCCATATGTTTTTTACACATACCTAAACACCCATGTTCTCTTTTCAATAATCAAATCACTCTTGGAGACAATTAAAAATAACATATGTAAATCACAACAATATTCCAAAAAGATACCTAATTACCAAACCCCTTTTTAATAACACACATGCAATTTAGTATACACTAACTTTTTAACCGATCTGGAAAAAAAATCATTTTAATTTATAAAAAACAACAACAAAAGATGTAATTATAAACAAAATAAGAGAAATTAAGCTTACATTCCATGTTACTCAACCAATAAATCGTAGAAATATCCGATTTGTGTCGATTTCGATATTAACAGGTAATGCAATGATGTTAGGAAATAGTATTTGATGTTTATACGGTTTGATGGTTTCATAAATGGAAATTTATAAAAGGATTTCTGATTGTTTTAGATCATTGTGGTGATTGAATTTTGAATAGGAGATCATTTGGGGAGAAGAATAATGATCGAGTCAATGATTTACATAACTGTTTTAAGTGAAAATAAAAATTAATAATTTTTTTCATTTGTTAAATACCAAAACTGCCCTTATTAACACATTTCCAGCCATTTTTTATTTTTAGATATTTACAAAAATGCCATCATGTATTATTAGCCATTGATTTAATAATTCAAAAGCTTAGATTGATCTAGAATAGTTTTGTAGAGTTCTGCACATAAAATGGGTTCTCTATATAAGAATATTGTACTACCTAAAAGGGTACGATGCAGAACTTTACAGAACTATTTTGGACCAATAAGAATATTTAAATTTTAATTAATCTAAAAGGGTACGATGGTAAAACACCTTTTTCCTTTCTTTTTGAACTTTTTTAATTAAAAAACCTTTTTAAATCACTTAAATTTAGGAATTAAAAAATACTGTACTACCTAACATGTTTTAGTTAGTTTTTTTTCTCTAATTTTTTTTTTGATATAATCCCGTAATTCTAAATCTTGACATTTTGGAAGTTAATTTTTTTAAACGTATTACTTTTAGTTACGTTTGTATTCCGGTTAACTAAAAAAATTTTCTCCAATTTAATCAGCCTGAAAAACATAGAAGGATGAAAGTTACGGATGGTACGAAAGTGATGACGCAATATATCTTAAACGAAGCATCATTATGGATATTAAGGAACTCCTTATTGGCTATTGCTCTTCACATCATTCAGTTTGAGGCTTTTTTTGTCGCGTGGTCTTGTCATGATTTGGCTATAGTGTGGTTACTAAAATGTCCAAGTCTTCTTACTGAAATTTCTATTGGGGGTTTTAAATGACCGTATTAAAAGTCATTGCTATGATGTATAAGGATCTTAGTGTAAGAAGTAGTTACAACATAGTGACTTAACACAAATTTTTGTTCAACCGTTCCTTTAATGCCCAAACATGCTTGATCACCTTTTGTACCACTTAGTTTCAGAATATGATGGTACTATAAACTTGGTCAAGCCAAATTGACCCATCATACTTAAATGGGTCAAATCAATCTCAATTGGTTCCACACTGCAGTTCTATATACATAGACATTTTTAGCAGGCTATTTTACAACTATCAATATACTAAACATGCCTATTCAATACTGATTATTGATGTTTTTAGGAGTCTTGTTGTTGAAACATTCAGATTAGTAATATTCGATCAGTCAAGATCAATCCTTGCCGCCATGAGATATTAGCTATAGAAAAACATACACTTTAGGAAGTGCAATCGCTCTTGACAATGTTTTTTTGAACCCAATGATTAAATAGCAGAAAGTAACTAACCTGGAATCGTCATCCAACATGAATGAATTGCTTACTAATAGTTTTATTCAGTCATCGTCGACGTCATGTTGGATACAACCTGAACAATGACGAAATCAGAGACACAAATTAATACTATAATTGTTTCAAAAAATCAGACGTGTAATCGAATAATTATATATAATGAAACTTACATATGTAGAGACACTATGTGTGCCGTACTTATCATCCCAGTACATTGTAGTAATTTGATACAGCTGCTGCTCTCTAAGGACCTATGGACAATAATTAAAATGGTTAGTTAGAGAATAAATCACATTGTGTTGCAACCTAATGAAAACATATATAACTCTCGTTGCTGTCATTTTGCATAAATTTTCAGTATTAATATTACTTTGTCCGAATAAAGAAAGTGTTGTGTTATATACAAATTGAATGTTGTTACACCGATGCTGGTGATGCATCAATCTTTCTCCAGAGTGGGAAAAATCATGTATCGGGTGAGAGGCATTGTGACCATTATGTGATTCATTGTTTCTATATTATAATGTATTTGAATCTGCCGATATTGTCATGGCCTCATGGGATATGAATTGTTTTCATCAGACAGTCGAGGCAATACTTACGCTTTGTTATTTTCTGATTTATGTCTGTCCATTGGTATAATTTGATGATATTGTTCTTACGCTTTGGTGAGTTTCAAATGGGTAGAGATCATTTTCCTCTAACGATTGATGCTTTAAAGAAGCCATTGATCAATAAGCCATATGTGGCTGATTTTTGAAAAATATAACACAAAATCCCAAACACCCCTCAAAGTGTGTAATTTAGTTTACTGTAATTTATTTAGCCTCACCAAACAAATCTAACACGTAGGCAGGGTTCATGTTTAAACCCATGAATGTTATAACATTTATTACTAGAAGCAAATTTAGAAAGACACCAGTGCGGCGGCAGATGAAAAAATGTTACAACCTCTTCTAACGCGAGACATGAATTTTTTTTTACCCACACCAGTGCGGCAGAAAAGACACGATTTGTTTCACAGGGTTTATGAATGTTCTGGGGGTTTGTGGCATACATAGGATATGGTAGCAATGCTTTCAAGAAGCTCATGCAGGAGGGATGAATATAATTGATTCTAATCATCACTCATTATCGTCTTCTCAGGTAAACATCATCTTAAGCAGCCTGATGTATATAATGCAAGTAAACTAATAAATAATCACAATTTTAAAGGCATGAAAAAGTACCTCACGGCAATTAGAAGACGTTGCCAATATATGCAAGCACGGTCCCAAACATCTATGTCATTAGTTTTATAATTTTAAACTTACCGCTTATGATATCTTAGCTAATATATTTTCTCATCCATAAATGAAGATTTTCTCATAAGATGATGATAGAAAAAAGTATGCATTAATTTTTTAATGTGAGTAGCATGCATAGAAAAGAATCTGTATAGAACCAAGTTTTAGTACAACATTTACCTCGGATTTAAACGCCCTTATAGTTGATGACCCATCAAGTGTATATGAGAATGATGCTTATATGGGTGATCGACATACATTGTCGAGCCTTCTTTTTTTTGTTGATTTTTGGTTGCCATGTAGTAAAACTGAAGTGAATGTGAAAAGTTTTATTACCAATGAATATGTCTACTGATTTGTAAATTTTATAAAACTCAGAGATGCGGATGGATATTCACATGTAAAACACGCCTAATGTTGGTATGCTACTATCACCTTTTTAATCTCTATTAAGTCTAACATGTTCTGAAATGCAAGAAGAAACAGATTGAGTTTACCTGAAACTTTTGGTCGAAACGCGTAAAAAACACTGAACGACTTTCACTTTGTTGGACACTGAACGACTTTCACTTTGTTGGACACGCGCAGCTACTTTGACGCCTCTTTATTTTAAACTGTTTAATCTTTTATTGTATGATCACTTCAATTGTCGGTATGGTCAAAATTTATGTTTTCTTTTCTTTATCCAGCACATTTTTTTCGCTTCACGTGGTAAATCACACTCTTGTAGAACTTCGGCTAGTGGTTTCCGCATAATACATAACATATATAAATTATGGTAAATCTTTAGGTCGCTGTAGCATACCATGAAGCATCAATTATATAGCAAAAATGTGTTTTTAGAGTTGAAAATAATGTAGAAACAAAGAAAGTATACTATTTCTAAACATGTTAACCGTTATATGGGCGTTTGATTCAGTGCATATAATCTAGCTGTACAGAATTGGCAATTGATATGCGCGCACTGGGTTTACCTGTTATGGGTGTTTTGTTCGGTGGGTTAACAGTTATATAGGTGTTTGGTTTAGTACGTCAGCCCGTTATGGGTATTTGGTTCAGTGGGGCATGACACCCCAAGTTTTTGCTGTCTTATCAAGACAGATCTGGGTCCAAATTGCTAAACCAATCCCTGATTACGATGTTTAATCAACAATGGTGCAAGAATGCAACAACATAAGCACTGTCTCTTATTTAATAAACCTCATAGGCACAGTAAGGAAATTTATAATGTGAGCCCTGTTCTCAACAGCCTAAGAGGGTGTTCCTTCAGATTTTGTGTGTATAATTGCTTATTGCTTATAAAATTATCAGCAAAGTTCAAGATATAAAAGAAAATATAAAACTGTAAGGGCTAGCTTATATGTAATATACAACAATTCAGTTACAAAAAACATATTTATGAAAGACTATCATTATAGGATTTTATCTTTCTTTGACCAAAGAAAAATTGGCAGCAGACAATGCTCCACTTATACCACACATGATGTCTAATGGTATCTTACTAATACATTTCAGCATGATGACTTAAAAAATAAGCTTAGAAAAAAATGCGACTCACTTAAGAGGGTGCGGTCTAGCTTACCCGAACCCAATCATCGTATCCCCTGAACCCACCTGTTTTAGCCCCCATCTCAGCCCCGAACCACATCTATTTCAACAACTAAATGCACCCACTTCAGCCCTCATTTTAACACCCAAATCCAACCCCTAAAGTCACATATTTTAGCCTTAAATCCACCCATATAAGCCCTTAAATCCACACGTTGCAGCTGTCATTTCAGCCCCTAAACCCACACATTTCAGCCCCCGTTTCACCACTGAAACCCATCCATTTCAGGCCCCAAATTCAGCCCCCAAACATACTCACTCTAACCTCTATTTCAACACCCAAGTCCATCCCCCCCCCCAAACCCACCCATTCCAGCCTACGTTTCAGCCCCCATTTAACCACTCAAACCCACCCATTCAGCAACCAAATGCACCCACTTCAGTCCCCATTTCAACACCCAAATCCACCCCCTAGTCACCTATTTCAGCCCCAAATCCACCCATTTCAAAAAAAAAAATATACCACTAAATTATACACGTTGCATCCCTTATTTCAGCCCCTAAACCCACACATATCAGCCCTTGTTTCACCACCCAACCCCAACACAATTTTCTGCCATAAATATTCTGCCCCAAACATTTACCCATTCAAACCTTATTTCAACACCCATAATGTCCATTCCTTGTATGTCACGATTCAGCACACTAACCACCCATTCCAGCCCGCGTTTAACCACCCAACCCCACCCACTTCAGCCCCCAAACGTACCTATTTCAAAATCCAAACACACCCATTTCAGCCCCCACTTCAGCACCCAAGCCCACCCGTTTTGGTACCCAAACGACCCGATTTCAAACCCAAAACCCTCCCAATAAACAACCATTTCATTACAAAACACCAAAAACCAAAAAAAAAATTAGGGAGTGTTTGTTTAACCGTATCTTTAAACCTCTAGGAAGAAAAACAAAGAAACACAACCTATTTACAGCTTACTCACAAATACAGAAGCTAAACACTCTAAAAACCATAAAACATATAGCACAAAATTATCAGAAATTCACTTTAGATAACAATCAAAGCAAACATCTTTCTGAACACCAATATAATTCCAACCAACAAAAAAAAGGGTCTCTTAGTTTTTACTAATGTGAGAAAACCGAGATACCTAAACTAATGCCTAAAGCTACGGCTGCAAACACAACAATTCTACAACACCAACAACATACATCATATCGCTCAAAAATCATCAACAAACAAAAACCAATGTTGCAAAAATCGCTAGGCGGTAGCTAGGCGGTCGGCCACCTTCGAGCTCGGAATCCGCCTAGGCAGATTGACATTTTATATATTTTTATCATTATTTTGAATATTTTTAATACTTATTTGATATATAATCTGTAAAATTTATATATTTTTAATAATTTTATTAATTTTTTTTATTATAAATTTAATCTATATGTTGTTAAATTTACATTACATGTGGCTTTAATTAAGTTTTGGTATACTTTTTTGAAAGCCCATTAAGTTATTCCTTAAGCCCATTGTTTTAGGTTTTTAGTGGGGCAAGAAAGCATGCATTATTATTAGGTCAGTTACTTATTTACACAATTACACAGCCGCAATTTAATATTTCACTTTCCTCAACCTCCATTTCATTATCTTCTCTTTTCTCAACTGTAAACAACACCTTCTTCTCAAATTAAAACACAATCAAGAAAATAAAAACACCAAAAATCGGCCCTTTTTTGACTCGCCTAGCCCGATTTGACCCGCCTAGGCGGGATGTTGACCGCCTTTTGACCAAAACGCCTAGATTGACGGATTTGCTTCAAATCGCCAAGGTAAGTGACCGACTAGCGCCTAGGCGGCCGCCTAAGCCGCTTTTTACAACACTGGGTATGACATTTAAAAATCAATGTAATTTTTAAAGTTGAATGTCCCTGTAGAGAAATAATTGAACAGCAAATATACGAAACAACATACCTGCAACTTGAAGTCCGGATATTGGCAATTTTGATTCCCAATTTTAGCTATCCTTGAAAACAACTTCACTAACCTGGTAATATCAAGTTGAGCTTAATGTCTTTTTAAAGCTTATAAACTTAACTTAATAAGCTTACAATTTTTTCTATAATAAATAACCCCTTGCACCACATAAATAAGCTATTCATACCTTCAATAGCCTCTTTTAGAGTCTTGAAGCCCAAAGCGACATGTTCCCACCTTTCCTAGGCCTCTTTCGTTTTCCACTCTTCTTCGAACTATCAAACAACATCACACATTTAAATTTAAAATCAACTTACAGATCTCAAACAAAATCATTACAGTTGCAAATAATTGTTAATTTTTTTTACCAATATAAAAACTAATTTAGATGATAGAGATATTTACTTATTTCAATTCAGAAAATCCTAATCTTCGTCCTCTTCTTTTTCCTTTTCCTCCACTTTCATCATGAAGGCTTTGCCTGCCAAAACGATTCATTCAAAAAATTCATCACGATCTAAAACCACATAATCAAAGTCCAAAACTAAAATCTTAAAAAAAAGACATGAAAGTTGTATGTTGCGTTGTGGGCTAAGATATGTGAAAATCATTATTCCATAGTGGTTTATACCTTCAAATCGGCAATCTTCTTATTTAAATCACAATCTGTTGATGCTGCAAATGAGCAGTAACCCGGCCCTTTCTTTTTCCCCATCTCAAAATGACGCAATATGGAACACTATCTTCCTCATCTTATTGAATCGATAATTTTTTTTTTGCGGTGGGTTTTTCATTAGATTCAAGTGAGAGAGAGAGAGAGAGAGAGAAGACTGAGATGGTTTGATTGTGTGTGTATTTTTTGTGTGTGTTGGATTGGAGAAAGGAAACACGTATCTCTGAGTATAGCTACGTGTTTTGTTGTCAGATAATGGAACGAAGCTTCCCTGGTGTTTCGCTTTTTTACTATTTTTCTACTGTTCATAAGTCACTGTTTTATTCACAAATTATTATTTTATAATTCTTCTACTTCATAAGAGATTTCATCAGAGAGAAAGTATTGTTCATAAGTGTATTCTAGTATTTTTTTAATAATAAAAAAGTTAACCTGAGTGGGGGGAAAACATAGTTTTTGTTTTATTCACAAATTATTATTTTATAATTCTTCTACTGTTCATAAGAGATTTCATCAGAGAGAAAGTACTGTTCATAAATGTATTATATTTTTTTTAATAATAAAAAAGTTAACTTGAGTGGGGGACAACACAGTTTTTGTTTTATTCACAAATCATTATTTTATAATTCTTCTAGTGTTTATAAGAGATTTCATCAAAGAGAAAGTACTGTTTATAAGTGTATTCAATTATTTTTTTAGGGGGGGAGGGGGGGGGCCCAACACAGTTTTTGTTATATAGTTATAATTTAATTGCGCATATGTTAGTGTACTATTTATTTAAACTTCAACTATGTTTTGGTAAAAAAGTAATTGCGTATATGTTTTATTGTACATTCTCTAAGCTTCAATATATATAAAACTGAAAACATAAATTTTATACATGCGGCTTCTAACTTTATAATAAACCAAGAACATGAATATTGTACACAAAGTTTGATATAAATGAAATACAATTAGAAACAAAGGTATCATCTTGAACATACATGTGCACACCTTCCATAACATATGTGCACTCCTTCCAATAACATACGTGAACTCCTTCTAATAACATACGTGCACTCCTTCCACGCCTTCAAGAAACATGTGTATTTGCATTTTTTTTCATCAAATTCATTGTACAAATGACGCCGCCTTTCAAAAACATATGTACACGATTAAATTTAATATAACATATGTGCACGATTTTCCAAAAACCAAGGCTGTCAAGATCGCGATCCCATCTGGGATCGTTTTTGTCTTTGCAAGATCGAGATCGTATGATCGGATCGAGATCGTAAGATCCTACAATTTTATCATGTTTGTAAGCAACGAATAAATGAGTCAACTATTTTTATTTTATCTTCATCAAATATAATTTATATAATATCTTTTGAAAAAATGACAAGTTCAAATTTATATTTATTTTATCAACGTAAAGTAAACCAAAAAAAGTCAAGTTTTCATCAGTCACATTCACGATTTAGCGAAATAAAATTACATAATATGTGTAATAAACGTCTCAAAACAAAGTACTTCACTAGTATCACTACAATTAAGCTATCTGAATTAAAACTTTAAGGTTAATAGTTAAAACTATGAAAAGGTAAAAGAAAAAACAACAATTACCTGTAAGAAATTTTTTGCTTAAGGTAACTAGAAATAAAAAGAAGAACCCTAATTTGTTTCATGTAATTTTAATTTGGGAAAGTAGATAATTAGGTTTATTGATTAGAAAATCTAGGAATGAAACGTCAATACTTGTTACTGAGATCAGCGGACTCATATTGTTCTTTTTTGGGCCTAAAAAAGTAATGGACAAAGCAAAAACAATCCGGATCCTACATAGGATCTTTGTATGCTTAAGATCTTATAGGATCCCGATCTTGACCATACGGTATTAAGATCTACTCCGATCCGATCTTACTTTTCTCGAACCAGAAACTAAAAAATTACAAATTTATGGGTTGTGTTTCGTAGAATGTAAAAAAAACAACATGTTAATCTTCTTAAACATTTCATAATCATAGTTTATGACAACATTTCTATGAAACATTCATATAATTTTGTGTTTATAATATATAATAATTTGTAGATTTGTATGATATTACAAAGACTATTAAGACAATGAAATTATAGTAGGATCTTACGATCCCGATTAGGGATGGCAAAAAAACCCGAACCCGACGGGGTAACCCGAAACCCAAAATAATTGGGGCGGGGCGGGGCATGCTTATCGGGTTACGGGGCGGGTTTGGGGCTTAAACGGGGATTTTTAATCGGGTTTGGGGCGAAAGTGGGGAATAACATCCCCGCCCCGCCCCGCCCCGCCCGATTAATATATACACATATAAAAATATATGTATATTTATATAATATTTTGTTACTATTTACGTAATAAATAAGTACTTCTCTAATATTGTTAATATTTTATCTTTGTAATATTGCAAAATTGTTATTATAGAAACTTGTTTAATATCATATTTTTAAGATTTAAGTTCTTTATAGTGTAATTTATCATTATACATGTATGATATTATCGTGAAACTTAATAAACCTTGTTTGTAATTGATTATTAATAAGTTTTTAATTCTTCAAGTTATTGCTAACAGTCTAAAAATAATAATAAATATGAAATGGTGCGGCTTTGGTCGAGAATTGCACACAAAGAGGACACTCCGATAAGATCCCCGATTAGTACGGGGCGGGTTTGGGGGAGCATCACGCCCCAACGGGGCGCCCCGATTAAATCCCCGACGGGGATCGGGGCGGGTTTGGGGAGAACATTAGTAAGCGGGTTTGGGGATGGGGATGGTCGCCCCGCCCCAAACCCGCCCCGTTGCCATCCCTACGTAATAGTGTCTTACCATGTCGTCGATTCGTCATGTCTTTTAACCAATCTACTACAAACAAGTGTAAAATACTTTTAGCATTAAAAATTAAGATGCAATAATAGTCAACCAAAACGACTACATACATATACGAATATAATCAAAACCATAAATTGATAAAGTAATAGTCAACTACCAAGTTAGCCCATTTGTCCGCCCTAGGAACACCGACTAAATATATATACGACTTAACCAAACATAATAAATCAAAAGACCTCCATACATATTAAACCTGCTACACATAAAGACTTTTTTTTGTCATTAGTGTTATTGTTTTTTTAATATTTACTATAAGTTTTCTAGTATGCAAAATACTCTTATACTTTATAAAGTAATAAATGCCAGTAGCAAATAACAGTCGCGATTAAAAGATCCAAACAAAATGGGTTTATTAGACCTGAAAATTTTCACTTTCATTTGATTAAATAAAATAAATATCAACTCACCATTTATCGGTTCTGCTGTGATTAGGGTTTGAGTGCAAGATCCAAAATGAACTATGGAATGTTGTCCAAGGCTTGGGTGGCCATCTCACTAGACATATTCACAAATGATTTAGGATCTAGACCGATTCAGATCGGTCCAAAATACCTCGATTTAAACCGGTAATAGATCTGGAGAAAATACCCGAATCACTTTAGATTTAGTCTGCAACGTTATCTTGGTTCATCGCTAGTAGGGTGGTAGATAAAAAAGAGAATTTATGGTAGTTGTGGATTTGTGGTGGCTGCTATGGGATTAAGGTTAAGTTTGAGAGGAGAGATGGGTGGAAGTGAGAGATCAATCGGATTTTTTTAGGGGTTCTAATATTCTTTTAGGTCGGGTTTTGAAATTAAAAAAGTGAAGTTCCTATAATACCCTTTCAGCCTTAACAAGATAATACTTCATCTTTAGTTTAATTGCACTTTTGGCACTTTTAATCTTAACATTTAATTATACTCATCCAATGGCCCATATTCATTTTAAGAGTTCTGTAAAGTTCTGCATTTAAAATGGGTTCTCAATATAACACTTTACTATATATATATATATAGTTAGGATCAAATGAGAATTTTCTTAAAATAAGAAGGATAAGAATTAACTATAACCGCATATCCGAGATGCATCGACTTAAATTAGACGCATCTCTATAATCTTAGATACATTA
>BQNB010194227.1:0-11469 GCA_026074375.1 Tanacetum coccineum
TTGATAAGCTGTTGGCTTAGTTTTATTTTTCACTTGTTCTTGCTAGCATAAAGTAATTTTCCTGATTTTTTGATAATTTTTTATTAAGTATTTTATTTTTAATCATTTTTCTTAAGTTTTTATTTTCAGAAATTCATAAAAAATAGAAAAAGTTACAGAAAATTACAAAAAAAAAGTTTTTAGTTTTATAAAAATTACTTTTAGGTTTACATTCAGAAAAATCATTTTTACACCTTTTAGATTTTAATTTTCATTTTTGAGCTTTTAATTTTAAGTTTAAAAATAGGACTTTAATGTTAAAAATAGTTAAAAATAGTTTTCTGAGTTTTTATGTTATTTTAGACTTTTCTAAGTTTAAAAATCATTTTTCTAAATTTTTAGAACTTAATTTGCTATTTTTTTAGGATTTAATTAGATTAAATTAGATTTTAATTTATAATAAATTAAAAAATAATCTAAAAAATGTTTTTCTTTTTCTTAAAATTTTCTTTTGTCCTAATTTAGGTTTAGAAATTTAGTTTGAATTTTTAGGAGTTAAATTTAGTGTACTTGCTTATTTGTCGCGTTTTATTTGTTTCCCGTTAATTGTTAAGTGTTTAATTGTTTTTAATTGATTGTTTTTAATTGTGCTTTTAATTAGTAGTTATAGAAAACCCATTCAAATCAATATTCAATATCAAGCGAGGTTTCAATTTCTCAAATCGTTGAGAAAACGACCCAGGAAATCATACTTTCCGGAAAACATACGTATATTATATATTATATATATCTTTTAAGAGTGAGCTTTTCTTAAGGGAGACTTTAGGAAAGTTCCTAATTGCTCTTTTGGAATATTATATTATATATTTTTGCGTGTATAAAAACCTATTATCACCCCCCCTTCTAGTTTCCTACAATTGGTATCAGGAGCTAAGGTCACTCAAGATTTTTAAAATACATTGTATTTTAAAGCTCGGATCGATCTATGGATTCTGACAAGTATCTAGAAGGGCAATCCATGCAAAGATCACCACTTTTTGAAAGTGATAGTTTTATTTATTGGAAAAATAGATTCGAGACATATGTTAAATCAAAAGATCTAGATCTTTGGCATGTTGTTACCAATGGTGATTTTCAACCCATTATTTAAAATTCGGAAACCAAACTCGATGAGGTTGTCCCTTTTGAAAAACAAACTGATCAAATCAAACAGATTTTAAAACTTGTCATTTGTGTCACTTACGAGGTACGGCTCATCTTAAAAAGCAATTTTTAAGAGTTACCGTAAAGTAAGTTGATTATTTGGTTTTAAGTTGTCTTCCGTGTATCCGTTTAAAATATATTGTAATTAATTAAAAAAAACAAATATTCAAAAATCCAAAAATAAAAATTAGAGTAATTGTTGTTTACTTTTTAATTTCTTTATTCCTAGTGCATGCGCACTCGTTCTCAAGCTCGTAATCGAAATCGTCGACAACAACAATTAACAACGGTTATTGTTGAGGAACCCGAGTTTCCAATGGCCGACAATCGTACCATGGCTCAAATGCTACAAGCTCCCATCGAGGGATACGAAGATGCAATTGTTGTTCCACCGATAAATGCAAACAATTTTGAGCTTAAACAAACTTTGATTAATCTTGTTCAAAGTAATCAATTTACGGGTAAACAAGACCCTCATAATCATCTTTGATTTTTCAACAAAGTCACTTCTACGTTTAGACATCCCGAAGTTCCGAACACGTCGATTAAGCTTTTGTCTCTCTCGAAGGTGAAGCCCGGACTTGGCTAGATAAGGAACCACCTCGATCGATTCTAACGTGGGATGATCTTGTCTCGAAATTCATAAACCAATTCTTTCCACCTTCGAAAACAACTTACCTTAGAAATGAAATCACCACTTTCTACCAAAAACCGAATGAAACTTTCAACGAAGCATGGGAACGTTTCAAAGGACTTCTTCGTCAATGTCCTCATCATGGTTTCTCGGAATTACATCAACTTGATACGTTCTATAATTCTTTGAATACCAATGATCAAGATGCTTTAGATTCCGCCGCGGGTGGAAATTTTCTAGATAAGATGCCTCGTGATGGTTTAGCCATTATCGAGAGTAAATCCAAGGTAATTATCAAGAAGCTGTGACAATTAAACCCCCAGAGCGGAGTACGAGTTGCTCCTCTTTTACTTCATACACCTTCTAATTCTTGTGAATTTCAACAACTCGACCGCTTCTCTTGAAGAAAAATGGGATATTCGATTGAGTTCCGATTAATGAAAGATGATTAGTGAAAAAGAATGTTACGACTTGCTCCGTCAAAGCAGTCGAGGAAAGTTTATGTCACTGTGGTTCAACCATATTTTAATACAATGGTCGTTATCAAGAATGAATTTCCCATTTTTCATGATAACATTCATCAATTCCAACAAACCGCCGCGGTTGGCAACTTTGTTCAAAGAAATCCTCCTAATTTGGTAAATCAGATGAGACCACCCGGTTTTAATCAACCAAATGTTCAAAAGAACCAAGGAAACCAAAGCCGATATCAAGGTAACAATTTCAATTCGAATCAAAACCGTGAAAACAATTTCAATCAAAACCATCAAAACAAACAAGGTTCCAGTTTTCAAACACCAACCAATCAACCACGGTTTACCATGTTCCCATCATGTCCTACGCCTCAAATTCAAGGTGTTTCGAAAATGGATTTTGAAAATTACGTCAAGGAAAACGATGCGGTGTTGAAGAATGTTCAAAATGAAGGCTAAAATTTGCAAAATCAAATGGCTAATGTTATGAGTTTGTTGACAAGTCTTTGTGATAATTTCAAGAATTCCGCTTCTACTTCAAATTTGGGAACTCTTCCAAGTCAAACCGTAACTAACCCTCGTCAGCAAATTAATGCTATCACCACAAGGAGCGGTAAAACTTTAGAAGGACCTTCGACTCCTCTTGTTCCTACTCCCGTCATTTCAAATTCTCAAAAAGAACCCAAACAAAACCTGGAGACGTCAACGGAAAAAGTGCAAAATCCAAATTTGGAAAATACCGCACAAGTCCCACCTTGGAGGAAAGAAGAATCAATTTCATTAAATCCCAAACCAAAAGCAAGAAAACCGTTATGTTGAAATTCAAGTCGTAATTCCCGAGACCTAATTAGTATCATTCTAAAAACTTAATACCCCGAGAGATGAAAGTGAAGGAGAACGATAAAACCCAGTGCTTACATAGCTCGTTCTTGATGATGTTCAAACAACTCCATTTAGAGATTGGATTAAAAGATGCTCTCGTCGAAATGGCCTAAGGTCAACAAATTGTATAACTCGTCTTGCTAAGGACAAAGAGAAACTCGAGGAGATCGCCATTACAACCGTGAATGCTGAATGTTCTGCTATCATAATGAATAAAGTTCCCGAGAAGCTCGAAGATCCGGGAAAATTTCTTATCCCGTGTGCTTTACAAGAGCTTGATAGGACTAGTGCTTTAGCCGATTCCGGAGCTAGCATTAACCTTTTACCTCATTCTATCTACAAGAAATTGGCTGAGCGTGTCTCCTACTCGAATGACACTCGAGCTTGCCAATCGTTCAATTACTCACCCAATGGGCATAGCCGAAGATGTTGTAGTTAGAGTTGATGGTTTCACTTTTCTTGCGGATTTTGTGGTGGTTAATTTTGAACCCGACCCAAGAGTGCCTATTATTTTAGGAAGACCTTTCCTTCGCACCGCGAAAGCTCTCATTGATTTGTATGAAGAAACTTTGACTTTAAGAGTAGGAAAGGAAGAACTTGTTTACTATGCCGTTAAATCTGAGAAAAACAAGGATAAGAATTTTGTTTCACGCATTTCATGTCATCGATTTTTTTAAAATCGATCCGTTTAGTGGCAGTACCACTAATATTCTTCCTCCTAGTTCTTCTCGATGAGTCTATGTGTTAAATTTGAGTAGTGCGCCGATGAACTTGCTCCTCTTGATTCGTTACCACTGGGTAATGATGATTCGACTCTTAAAAAGGACTTGCATGAAGAAAATTTTCAAGTTTTTTCAAATCCTCTTTTCGAATTCGATGATAATTTCAAATCTAGCAACGTGAATCCTCTCTTTGAAGAGAAGGATAAGGATGTCGAGATTAAGTTTCTTCTTCACTTCACACTTATTCACCAAATGAAAGGTGATTTAGAGTTATCGTGGAGAAGATCGATTTCCACCCGGGAATTGATCTTACCCTCCCTCCCACCCTTGAAGTTTCAAGTAGCAATCCTACTTCCCCTACTCTCACCGGAGAGAAGGTTTGTTCATGGAAGACGCCGATATTTTTCTCATTAATCTGATTTGTATGGAGAATGATGACTCGAATTGCGATAAGGAAGATGATAATTTGTCTTTTAGCAAAATTCTTGAATAAAAAACCAAAACCTCTTTCTCGTCCTCAAGAAGTTGAAGAAATCAAGATTGAAGAAGACAAAGTTTCAAGTGATATTCTAATAAATACCATTGTCA
Organism: Tanacetum coccineum; assembly: GCA_026074375.1. Taxonomy (NCBI): domain Eukaryota; kingdom Viridiplantae; phylum Streptophyta; class Magnoliopsida; order Asterales; family Asteraceae; genus Tanacetum; species Tanacetum coccineum. The sequence continues at coordinate 4,482 of BQNB010194227.1, forward strand.
TGCCAATAAAAACCACTTTTGATAATCCGATTGATTTTAATGATCATTTTTTCAAATCAAAGGATTTAGCCGTTGCATTTGATTCCACCGAATCAAGTATTTTACCACCTCCTTTGTTAGATTCTGACTCGCCTTTCACTGCGGAGTTGTCGGCTAGTATTACTTTGAATTCTCTCAGAAACGAGGATAAAGTATTCAAACCGGGTATACTAGTTTATCATGCCATTCATGATAAAAAACTTGTAACATTGGAGAAGAATTTAAGAGAGAACATTTCCTCCGGGACTCTTTTAGTTTTCAAAGAACCGTCATTTCTTCTGCCTCCGCCAAAACCACTCGATGTATGTTTAAATTTTGAGCCCATTTTGGTTATGAAGAATGTTTGTGTTAATGGAAGATTTCTACCAAAAGCAAGAAGACATTACCTCTAAATGTTGAAGATTTCGATTCCTTCACATTTATCATTTGGACTTTTCTTCCATATTTCACCTACCCCAAGAATTCACCTTTGATTTTCTCCTTTAGGAGGGAGAATTTTGTTTTTGACCCCGGCATCGTCACGTTTCATAAGCCAGTGGCATTTTCAATGGAAGTTTCTTGTTCTAAATATTGCTCTCCCTAAGGACGAATTAATTCAGGGATCGAGTCGAGCTTGCGACTCAGTGATAAAAAACAAGCCGCTTCGTGGGAGTTCACTCCATGCTTATCCTTTTCTTTCTTCTTTCTATTTTCTAATTAATGATGTGTTGTGATGTGTTGAGGCTAGTTTTTTCGTTCTTTGTGTTTGTTGTTTGTACTTGTACATTTTTGCAGGATTGACCCAACAATTTATGAAGACTCTCGTGTTCAGTGTTGTGTCCCGTTTCACTCGAGCTGCCTATCCTTTGTTTGAAATTAGTTTGGGGAGATCCGATATCCTTTCATCATTATCGATTCACGTTTATCTTTGCATAATTCATAAACAGCTAGATTTTCGTCTAGGAACCGACACGTAAACAATTGAGGACAATGTTTCGTTTTAGTTTGGGGAGGGAATCTATCGATTTGATGTTACCTGCTTATTGTTTTGTTCTCACGTACCCGTTTTCCCACAAAAATAGCAAAAATTTTAAATTTTTAAGATCTTATTTGTAGAAAAAAATGAAAAAAATATTAAAAAATAATTAAATAAAATAAAATAAGTGTTTAGACAAAAATGTAGGTTTTCCGTTGGTGAGAATAAGAAGTAATTTTTGACCCGATCGAACGTGTTGAGTTCTAGCTTTTACCCTTAACAATTAATGATGATAGTTTGTGCTAGTCTCATGTAGACTTTAAACATGCTAGACTTGAATCATTAGTAAATGAAGACTTGTGTTAATCTCAAGTAGATTTTAAATATGCCGAGAATTTGGATTTTTTATAGGATAAGTATTTGCGGAATCTTTTATTAGAGATTTTAATTGCAAAGAATAAGAGATGATATTGTTGATTACGAATTTGGATGCTAACAGTTTATTTGGAAACTTAAAGGCTTATAAGAATAATATTTGTGGTTTTTCTTCCCGAAGATTTCTTAAAATGATTAATGTATAACCGTGTTTCTCTTTTTAATTTTTATAAATTAGAGTTTTGCTCTTAAAAGTCTAATCAACATATTCAGAGAAAAAGCTTTATCGATGATGAAGTCAAACATCGTTGGTAAATAAGAATTTTAGTTCAATTTTATACTTTGGTTTTCTAAAGATAAATTTTCTATTGCAAAATAATGTGTTGAATTAGTATTAAAATATAAATATATTATTATTATATATATTATGGTATATATTATATAATATATATATATATATATATATATATAAATTTAGTTGGTAAATAAAAAGGATGCAAGTTATAAATCCTTTGTGTTAATATTTATATACAATCTCATGCAATAAAGTTACATTGGGCATTTGTCGGTTCGCTCGATGTCGACATCGAAAGAAAGGGGTAGAGGATGTATATTTTGGGTTGGTATCATAATAGTACGCGAGCTCTTGTGGAGGCGTGGCCGATGTTGTTGGTAGGGTTTATCGAAAGAAAAGTGATACCAGTTTCTAGCCTAATAATGTAAATAGTAAATAATAATATTGCAAGTTAGAAAATAAATAGTAAAAGTTTCCTTTTCTAAAACCAAAGTATTCTTTTGAACTAACGTTTGCAAAAGTCTACAAGGCTTTTTCATGGAAGTTCATGCGTCTCGATTATTATTCTCGGATGGGGGTGTCCAAAAGGCCTTAAGCACTTACACGAGGACGGTGGGATTGCTAAGAAGGAAAGGTATTCAGGGACAGAGACAATGATGTCTTAGCCTAAGGAGGTTTTTGTTTGCTTTGAGTTGTGATCTTACTAAGTGATTAACATATTAGCCCAAAAGGCCCATGTGTAAGCTTGGTCGGATTTCACTGTCTAATATGTGGATTTAATGGTTTCTAAATTAATTTGAGCACACACACTTAATATATGATTTATGTGGAAGATAAATTCACAAAGTTTTTAATTATAGTAGTCTTGCATATCTTAGCTCATACTTAACGGTGATCTTATTTTTAAGCTTAGTATGGGAAAAGTGAAAAATCGGGAATGATGAAGTTATCTTTTAGACACTTAATTGTGCTTTTTGTTCTATGATCCTTAAAGTTACCAATGAGGTAATGAAAACAATACATTATGTCAACACAAATAAGTTGTAGTTAGGAATATATCAAGAAAAATCATAAAAAGAGAAAAAAGTTTGAAATGGGAATTCGGGTGTTTTATAACTTGTGATCTCTTAGCTCTCTCAACAAAAATCTTTGCTACTTTTCAAAGGTTTAGTTTGGGGAAGTTTCGAGGTATTTGGTTATAAGGCATGTAATATTGCGTGAGGACACGCAATCGTTTAGTTTGGGGAATTTTGATAAGTGTAAAATACACATATCTGTTTATACCTAAAATAGCCCAATTAAACCCAAAACAGACTAAAAATGGCAAAAATATACTTGTTTTTGTGTTTTGTGTGTGCAGGTACGGATATATCAAAAATCACAAGAAAACCGTCAAAAACGGGCAAACACGGACACGAGAACGAAGAGCACAAAAGAAGCCAGAGATGCAAAGCCAAAGCCAGGAAAAGTCAAAAAGTCAAAGCTGTGGTCAACCTCCAGTCAACTTGGTCACAAGAGTCAACCTAAGGACAAAACTCAATATTACATTTGAGGTCCTTCAAGTTTCAAAAGATTACACAAAAGGTCCCTATGACTAAATGGCGTGTGTGTGTGTGGTGTGAAACCTTACCCGGGCCCAATACCCTAAAGCCCATTTCCCTTTTATAAAAGTCCAGGGACTTGTTCTGCCAATTTCAAAACCTTACATCACTTCCTATACAAACACAAGGGTTAAACTTGCCATTACCCTAAAGTTTAAAAATGTTTACCCGTTTTCAGTTATAAAAAAGGCGCCAAGTTTAAACACTATTCTTCATCCCCTCGTTTCTCCATCAGTCAAAAACAAAGGGCTTCTCAAAATTAAAGGGTACAGAAGACAATTCAAGTGGTCCATATCATGATGGCAGGGTCAAATCAGTAATCTCAATAGCTCCTATTGGTTCACTAAAGTAAGGGTGCCACGTGGCTATGAAGAAAGCACAAGGAGTGACGGGTTTTTACTCTATTATCACTCACACAACTAGCATAAGCTGTCACATCAAAAGAATGACAGCTTGGCAATCCATGTGAGTATAATTTGATCTAACGGATGAGATTATAGATCCAATCATTGGGAAAATGGATGGTGATGATTGATTGGAGCGTGCAAAGCAAGGGAAGACTAGAAGCTTCAGCTTGGGCCTATAAATACCCTCACTATCACACACACATCGAGTAGTTAGTAGCTTTTAGTTTTAGCTTAATTTTCAATTTTTAGCTTAAATTTCCTTTAAACTTTGTAATTCTTCCTTTTAAGCATTGTAATCAAGTTTTATGTTAATGATATTTCAATTTTAAATAGTCTCTCATAAGCTCTTTGTTTTCATAAGCTCTCACTTTTCCTATTAAATGCTAAGCTAAATATCATAAGCTACTGAATAAGCTCTTATTAGTCTCTAAGCTAATAAATTGAGCTAAACCCTTATTCATATACCTTAAATCTTAAAAATCAGCTAATAAACCTTATCACTTTGCTTGAAATTGGATTTTAGCTAATGGAAGGGAGTCAAATTGTGAGGACTCTCATGGACTTATACTATGTTAATCCCCCCCCCCCTATTTGGATAAGCTAGAGTTGTAGCTGATAATTTGAATTAAAGCTTCTGTTAAGCTGAAGCAATTGGTTAGTTTCCATTTAAATTCCTTGTTCTTTATTTCGGTTTAATATAGCTTAGTTGTTAACTAGTTGCTACTTAATTGCTTAAACTGCTTATTTTCTAGCTTCATTGTGCTTTTTGTTGTTAAGTTGTGCTTATTAATCTTGTTTGTTCATTTATCTTTAGTTAATAGATTGTAGATCTTAGTTTCTCAATACTGTCTAAAAAAATTATAAAAAGCCAAAAATATAGTAGCATAGTTTTAAATCTTTGATTCTAGTTAATTCAGTTAATGATTTATGCTTGTTAGGGTTGATATAAGCTATTTATGTCTATATCATAGTTTACTTAAGTGTATTTCATTTTAAAAGCTTTTTGAAATCTGTCAACAACATTAAGGGGTGTTTGGATTATTGCACTTTGACCTCTAAAAGTCAAAGTGACTTGTGTTCATTGCTTAGGACAGTTTTATCTTTACTTGTAATCATTAGGAAAGGAGTTTTCAGAATTTAGATTTTAAAATTGAACAAGTTATGGCTTAATTTGTATGTCTCAGCACTAGGGTACTTTTACCCTTTCTTGTTGCTTGTGAAAATTTGATCTAAGCTTTCCAAGGCTTATATATTGCTTGATTTAAGTTTATACACTCATAGTGAGTGTGTTAAGTGCAGTAGTAACCACAAGGTTACCTGCATTTTTGTTTTGCACTCTTGTCAAGTGCATCAGTAGGAACCTTAGCAGTTCCTACTGCTTATCTTTTGGATCACATTTAGGTCAGCTAAAGTAGTTTATAGATTCTTAAAATCAGTAGGTTTATAGAATTTACATAGCTTAATATAATTTAGGTCCTGCTTTTTAGTTTCTAGTTTAATTACTTAGCTTAATTTGCTTTCAAAAGTCATTAAAAATCTCAAAAAGACCAAAAACAGTAGCAGTTAAGAATTAGTTTTAAAATTTTGATTTCTAGCTTGTAGGTTGTGTTTTTATGATTTAGATTTATAGCCTTTAAGTAGTTAAATAAGTTTTCAAAATCTAGGGTTCTGAATTAGCTTATTAAGTTCTTTAGCTTAAGTGGATTTTGTGTTTTATAAGTTTCTTTTTGAGTTTGTAGGATTGATCTTAATTTTCAGATAGGGTAAAGTGTTTGTAGCTTTAGACGCTTTTCATTTCTAGCTTGTAGACATCATAAGCTACTCAGAACACTTTTTGCTTTTTCATTTGAGCTTAAAATGAGCTTTGTGCATACATTTTAGTAAAAATAAGTAATTCCAATGGCAAAAGCCCACTTACTGATACAGCTTTTTGATAAGCTCTTTTTGAGCTTAATATTTATTTTCAGCTTGTGTTTTCTTTATTAAAAGTGCTTTAAAAAGTGTCTTCTTTAAGTTTTAGTATTTAGTTTTTGCAAAAAGTTAAAATATAAAAAATAACAAAAAGGGGTGTGTTGCCAGACTAGAACCCAAGACCTCTTGCACACAACACACGCGACTTACCACCATGCTTCATTAGCTCATCCATTAGCCTTTCCCCACATTTAATACTTGTAGTCATTTTCCTTTTAAGCTCTTTATAATAAGCCGTAGCTAAATAAGCCGTTTTCACAGCTTATATGATAAGCTGAGTTGTTTCTTTTAATTTTCTAGTAATCTTTGTTACATTTTAGATTTTTCCTGAATTTTTCGTAATTTTCCATCAATTAGTTTATTTTTAATAGTTTTTCGAAAGATAAAATCTTAGAAAATTCATAAAAAATAGAAGAAAGTTTCAGAAAATTACAAAAAAATAGTTTTTAGTTTTATAAAAAATAGCTTTAGGTTTACATTCAGTAAAATCATTTTTACACCTATTAGATTTTAATTTTCATTTTTAGGCTTTAATTTCTAATTTTAAAAATAGGATTTTTATTTTAAAAATAGTTAAAAATAGTTTTCTAAGTTTTTATGTTATTTTAGACTTTTCTAAGTTTAAAAATCATTTTTCTAAATTTTTAGTACTTAATTTGCTATTTTTTAGGATTTAATTAGATTAAAATAGATTTTAATTCATAAAAAAATCAAAAATAATTAAAAAAATGTTTTTTCTTTTTCCTAAAATTTTCTTTTGTCCTATCTTAGGTTTAGAAATTTAGTTTACATTTTTAGGAGTTAAATTTAGTTTACTTGCTTATTTGTCGCGTTTTGTTTCCCGATTAATTGTTAAGTGCTTTAATTGTTTTTAATTGCTTGTTTTTAATTAGTAGTTATAGAAAACCCAATCAATCTTCGAACCCATTCAAATCAGTATCCAATATCATGCGAGGTTTTAATTTCTCAAATCATTGGGAAAACGACATGGGAAATCATACTTTCCGGTAAACATACGTATATTATATATAATATATATATTTTAAAGAGTGAACTTTCCTTAGGGAATTTTCTTAATTGCTCTTGTGGTATTATATATTAGTATATTATATCCGCGTATCAATCGGCGCTCACAAAGAAGAGTTACTACCTATGGTATTCCACCCTCAAAATACACCTCTAAGAATCCGTGATTTGACTTAACCTATTAACCACAAAGACTTCCCTTTGGAAGCTTACCAAACCCCTACTAGATCCCGAATGATCTAGGCTTGATCCCACATATACAAGACTTCCCTTACAACTTGATAGATTGAATGAAAGATAGTTGAACCAAGTCCCAACC